>APFE030229967.1:221311-250017 GCA_000404065.3 Pinus taeda
CCCAAATTTTGGGCGTTGAGTGGAAACCCCAAATTTTGGGTGCAGGGTGAAAACCCCAAATTTTGGGCGCCGCATGTAAACCCCAAATTTTGGGCGCCGGGTGGAAACCCCAAATTTTGGTGCTTGGTGGAAACCCCAAATTTTGGGCGTCAGGTGGGGTAGATGGAGAAGATGTTGCAGTAGTTGCAGCAGACATTTGAGGTGGAGTATGATATGTACTAGGCCCAGCCTGAGAAACTACAGAAGGTGCAAAAGTTTGAGAGGTAGACTGGACGGTTTGCTGAGATGGACCAGCGACCTGTCTAGGTTGGGATGACGACTGCACATTCGGTTGCAAGACCTGCTGATTCTGAGATGGATCCCACACCAAATTCGTTCCGGGGTATTGACCTTGAGGATACTGAGGACCATAACCGAGTTAAGGGTAAAATTGATAATACGGTTGACCAGAAGGCGGTTGGTAACCTTGAGGTGGGTACTGACCTTGGGGTTGATAACCCTGAGGCACGTACTGATACTGGGGTTGACCTTGAGGTACGTACGGATATTGATTTTGGGGTGCATACTGATATTGAGGTTGACCTTGGGGTACATACTGATATTGAGGTTGACCTTGGGGTGCATATTGGGTCTGGGGTTGACCTTGAGGAATGAACTGTCCCGTAGGTATGTACTGTCCTTGAGGTTGGCCCCCAGGTGAAAATTGAGTACCTTGAGGTTGCCCCCCAGGCGGTAACTGACTGCCTTGAGGTTGACCTGACATCATCTGAATTTCTTCTGCACTCAACTGTTTAGGACCAGTACTTCCAGTTAACAACTTTTGTTCGATAGGATGAGGAGACGCTCCTGAAAAAGTACTAGAAATGGACTGATACCTAGCAGGAACAGACAGACCGCCGTATAAATAGGCTTTTGGGAATACATGGATGAAATACTAGACATATTCAATGCAGGAAAATGACCTCTAGGTGAAGGGTGATAAAAAATGCGAGGTGGTGTAAAACTGAGTCCCGGATTTTCTAAAATATTGGTCAATGAATGGTACCAATCAGTACTCCTAGGCAGACTATAAAAAATCGATTCATGCTCCCTAAACTCTAAAATAGGTCGATTATCAAGAAAATGGAAGCTTTCTTCGATATCCGCAATAGCAAGTTCTTCGATCGCTATGAGTCCAGCGGGAAGATCTTGGGTAGTTACGGTTTCTACCCTAGGAGAACTAGGATCACTAGGAGTCAGAGAAACAAACTCTGATACGGAAGTTGGATTAACTTCATATTCGGGTTCAGACACGTCAGGTTCTTCACCTATATCACTAGTAGATGCAATGCTACCAGTAACCTCTGAAATTACTATGGGTTGAGAATCAGAATATTCTACCAAAGAAGGTTCTCCTTCTTCAAGTGATTGATTTCTACCGCTACTGGGAGATACGAGAACTCTCAAGCCTTCAATGTAGCTTGGTATTTCTTCAGGAGTTTGACCCTGAAGTCTAAGAGAAGTCCTCAGTAAATCAACCACATTAACAAACTCAGGGGATTCACCCCGAAGTCTACGGGAATGTCTCGGTAATTCAACCACAGCTAAAAACTTTTAACTACTTCACACGCAAACAAAGTAAAATCTCAATCAAAATCACCTAAAGTCTCTAAAGAAACAAACAAATTTGAAGCACACGCCTAAAGAATCTAAGAGATCAAACACACACAAACAGTAACTTTTCGGACCGAAAACACTAGTTGGTGATGAAATCCAACGTTGCAGAGTTCGGTACAGAAATAACGGTTGGAACAGTTACCCCGACAACTTGCTTAATAAATAGACTGGACCAAGTTTCTCCACTTTAACTGTCTCGAGTGAAGAGGACCCCCCAGAGAATCTAAGTGAGTCTAGCCGACATCTGCTCCAGGTACAGTGGGATCTTCTCTCCACCGTCACCTTAGGAAGAATCCTAGAGAATATGGACACTAAGGTTACCAACAGAAACAAATACACATGGGGTAATAGTCTACGATCCGATACGCACGCAAGGGCAGAGTAGCAAGCTCAATCCCCTTGAAGGCTCCTCGAAATAAATCGAGGTTTACCAACAAGTGACCCCAGGCTCCTCAAAAATAATCCGAGGTTTACCGTTTGTAATACGTGAATATCTGGCGTCTTTCCCAATGAGGAAGGATTGATTCACACACTGGTTTGGACACGATCTCGTGCTTCTCCTTTAAGAGGAGCTTTCCGAGAGTATAAATGCAACAATTGGATTTCTCCTACCGCAAGATAAAGCTACTTGTTTGTTTTACTTATCTTGGAGAGTTAATTACTCCCTACTCCAAGATACTAGCCTAAGCTATATTGGTGTATCAGAGCCCTAGAAACAAAAATTTTTCTAGATTGATTTTATATTAAGCGTGATTTTTAGTGGTTTTTGATTAAGTCAAAAGGTGATGGAGATGAAACTTATGGTGTAAAGACTCGACACAAAATCACTATAAAAATTCACTTAAGATGACTAACTAATCTTTTCTCTTCAATGAAGTTCTAGTTAAGAAAGAGTTGGAGGATGCAAAAACTTAAAACAGAAATCTTTCTTTAACGATCAAATCAAAAGAAGAGTATTTGTTTCAATGCACTCAAAAACGAGACAACTAATTATTTTCACAAGAATTTCTCTTTTCATTCGAAAACTCAAATGCTACTAAGAACGAGTTTTTTCAAAAGAGACCTTTCATTTTCTTTTAACAAACATTAAAAACTATAACTAAAGCAATCTTTGAGAAAACTATTTAATGAAGCAAACTTAAGATCTATAAACTAACAAAACCCTATTTGAAGTAAAAAGCTCACAAAAGTGTTTTTGAGGATGTTTTACTTGGTCACAAGCAAACCAAGGACTAATTTGTTCAGAATCACAAATAAGTCAAGAACAACCAATTTTGCATTCCTTTTTTTAAAAATGAAAATCCAAACTTTAAATCACAAGTCTATCGAAGTTTTGTAAATAGAAATATCAAAGAGGATTTCTCAACAAGGGGAGATTTCAAACATGCTCAGACTCTCAAGAAGACTGGTAGACACTAAGGTGATCTGAAGTCCCTACAACCTCTAAGCTCAGAGCCAATACACAACCAAATCGAAAAACAAACCCAACAAGCAAAACTTCTAGGAATTTCACCTAAAACCCTAATGCTAA
The DNA here is from genome assembly GCA_000404065.3 of Pinus taeda. Taxonomy (NCBI): domain Eukaryota; kingdom Viridiplantae; phylum Streptophyta; class Pinopsida; order Pinales; family Pinaceae; genus Pinus; species Pinus taeda. Next base: position 224,499 of record APFE030229967.1, read on the forward strand.
TGAAATTAAACCAAGGAAAGATTTCAACCAGTCACATGCAGGTATGGGCAGAGGACAATTACTAGAAAAACAGAATAATAAAATTAACTAAAAGAGCAAAAGTGAAAATTTTAAAAAATTTAGTAGGGCACGCAGGTGCAGAGCTCAACCAGGTGCGGGTACGCTCTGTGCACAAAAACAAAGTGCGTATAGGTACGCACTATGATATAAGTGCAGGCTGCGGACTTCAACTAAAGTAATGAAAAATAAAAAACAAAGCTAAATCAACTAAGTATACCCAAAGACACACACAACAAGCCAAAAATAGAAACCAAAAAACAAGTTTCTCAAGTCAAAGAAAAACGAGGAAAACAATCAAGTCCCCAGTGGAGTCGCCATTTTGTCACGCGGAATTAGTCGATCTTACGGACAAGACAGACCTTCCTAGAATCTAATGAAGACCTAATGACAAACAAACCAACCAGACACTATCTTTCTCTAAATGCGCTTTATAAATAATGGTAAACAAATGTGTTTAAGGGCCTACCTCATGTCCAATGCAAGTTCGGAGATGCCTTCGCTCCTTTGATCCAAGTAAGTTCCTTCGTCGCAAACCTGCAAGAACAAACAAGGCAAACAATTAAATAGCATCTGAATATCCAATATTATAAAACATATTTAACATGAAATTCAAGGAGTCCATGAAACAAATAGCATAAGATACTTTTTGAGAAAAATGAGTTTGATTGTATTAATTCAAAAGAAAAGAACCTTACAACCTTTGCCTTGACGCTGTACAAGCTCCTTCCAGGGTCCAACAAGAAGTCTCTTCTACTTTGACAAGCTTCACTCACTCCCTAATGGGGCCAAAACGGTATGTGATCTCTCCTCTTAAGCTCAAATAGGAAGTCTTGATTTCACTAGCATTTACCCTCAAAAGTTCAACTTCTAACCTCCCTGGCCACTGACCTAATGCCTCAATTTATAGTGCAATGGAGATCAGTTACCAGCTCCTCCTTCAAAGGGATAACTCCTCTCAACGAGGGATTAGTTCCTCTTATGATGGGATGCATGAACCACTTGGAGCGAACAATCAACGTAACAAATCCTTCTAGAAAACTCTAGAATCGACCCAAGATGAGTTTTTTAAGATAAAAATTGTGCCTTTTGACTTTTAAAGGGGTACGCACCCTCCCCTTTACATACAGAGCGTATAAGTACGCAGATACCTTGAACAAAAGGTGCGGGCCCACAGGCAAAAGTAAGAGAAAGTGCAGAACCAGAGTTATATTGCTTTTTTGATGTCTTTCTCTCTTTTCTCAAGCTTGTTTTGAAGAGTTGAGGCTTAAGACTTGCTTAGGAAGCTGGTATAGGTGATGATAGGCCTACACCGACTCCAAATAATCAAGGTGATGATATTTTTGTGTAAGATGAGCCTTTGGCAATATTTGTAGTCAAAAGTTGTTTTCCTACGATATACATTTCTAAAGGGCTACCGTGCACACCAAATATAAATCATATGCAAAAGTTACAACCCTAGGAAGTTGATGTTCCAACTAACCCAAGTGAGGCCGACAAGCTTTTCGTACTTCATCTCCTAGGGTTATGTTTTTCACTGTTTATGGTTGTCCATTATTTATTGACGATAAAAATTCCTAAGATCCTCATTGTAACTTAGTTTTGGAGATAGGTAGGCATCACATCTCTTCTTAGAGATAAGATATCTTTGCTTGAACTAGTTTGTTTGATTTTTGCATGTAACCAGTTTTCAATAATTTCTATTTATTAATTGAAGTTATGTTTCATTGTATATTTGTGTTTTTGTTTAAATCTATATTTCATTTCGTTCCTTCATAAATTCAAATTAGTGGTATTAGAGCATTCTTCTCTTTCTCTATTTTTCTGTGCATGTCCCCAAATATGTTAGGGTGTAATGAGTTGGGACTTGAACTAGTTGAACCATTGCAAAATTGGCCTTGGCGACCCTAACAACCTCCCATTGAAAAATAAGAGAAATATAGCATGATATATATTCAAATTGTTGCTAGAAGAGGCCCTCAAGTGACAAAATAATGGGATGATGGATTATTTTTCCCAGATCCTTCAGTGGGCATCAATGGGTGAAGAATCTTCATTCAGTAGTCACTTCAGAGGTGCCACCCCCTTAAGGTATAAGTTAACTGTCACATTCCTATATTTTAAGGCTAGATAGACACAAATCCTCTAGATAGATGGTTAAGGATATTACTTTTGCATCCTCAAAGTTGTCCCCCATGTTAAGGATTGGTGGGAAAATTAATGTGATTAGAGGAACAAGGAGGAACCATGGCTACCTTTAGCCACACCTTGGAAATATTTCCCAGATCCTATTCAGGAACTATATTACGCTATCAGGAGCTATGATGATAAGTACATAAAATGGACCACACTATTGTAGGAAATGGACCATGACATGATAGAGTTCACAAATACTTTTTATACCCTATGCATGAAGTTGGGTATCAAGGATTTTGAATGGAATATGGTACTCAAGTACCATGGCTATTTGCAAAAATGCATCTAGGAATAAATATAGTTCCTAGATATCTCCTCGCTTAGCATAATGTACCAGTATGCTGTCAAAATCAAGCAAAAATGTAAATAGAAGAAGAAATAGTTTGGATACGCAAATCTGAAGAAAGTAAGAGGCACCTCCAAAACGCAAAAAATGGGATAAAGGCAAGGTGGAGTTACCTAGGACAACCCATCGAATCCATAAGAAAATAATAGCACCATGAAGAGGAAGAAGGATACAGGAAAGTGGTGTGAGTTCCAGAAGAGTCCCACCCACAATAAAAATGAGCGTTGGACCAAGAAATCACTAGTGTCTAAGATAAAAACTTCATATTTAGATGCATGTCCCAACTTTGAGTTAGAACTAGTCAAGGGGAATGACAAGGGGGAGTAAATTATTGATGTAGGATCTAGTGTTACCATTGCCACCACCAAGGTCTAGAATATTGAGCCCAAAGATCTAGAGGATGGGGAATGTCTCTTCCACTCACACATGTGGGTGAATGGTTCTTCGTTGCAATTCATTATCAACAATGGGAGCCAAAAGAACCTGATCTCAACAATGTTCATTAAGTGGTTGGGAAAGTTGAACACACCACACCCATAGCCATACACCATCAGGTGGCTCCATCAAGGACAAGATCTCTATGTCGACCAACATGTCGACTTCCCTACAACATAAAACCCTTCATAGATGAGGTATTGTGTGATTTTGTTCCTCTTTAATTTTGTGATGTTTTGTTAGGTCAACTATACTCATGGAATCACCATGCTATGTATGAGTCAAAACCTCACATTTTTATCATTACTTTGGGAAGAAAACTATACCATCATTTCCTTGATCTCTACTAAGTAATGCAATAACATCATCTCTTAAACTGAGAACTATGTTTTCTTTCTAATTCACTCTCAATCTAAGAGGAATAGTGTGGTCATATCCATGGCCCCTAGAAAGGGTTCCTCTACACAATAGAAGAAAGTTGACAAGGTTGTGGAAAAGTATAGGGACATCTTCTCCTCACCAACAAGGGTACCCTTTCTCTATCAAGTCAAGCATTCGATTCATCTGAATCTTGGACCACCTTTACCAATGGGCCCATAGCCCATTTCTCTAGTTTGGAAGAAGAGGAAATCAAGCAGCATATCTAGGAGTTGCTACAAAATGGGTAGATCAGACTGAGTTCCTCACCTTGTGGGAGCCCAATTGTACTTGTACAGAAGAAGGATGGGAACTAGAGACACTGCATCGATTATTGGGAACTGAATAAAATCACTATCAAGGACATATATTGTAACATCCCCTTACATATTTTCCATGTAAATAAAACAAAACCAAGGTCATGGGACATGTATTGAAAGTTGAATGGTGGAAAAAAATTATATTGCACATCACTTGTAGTTTAACAATGGCTTTGGAATTTGGCTAAGGAAAAGAGGCAATAATTGGATTTTTATTATGAAAATAAAGGAAAATGGGAGAAAAACAAGTTGAAGGGACACAAATTTTCATGCAAGGGAAATTATAGGAAAAATGAGGGAAAATGAAGTAAAAGGAGACCTTAATGATAAAAAGACATCAAAGAAATACTTCATAGTATTTTCACAACTTTTGGTCATTAAAACTTTGGTTATTTTATTTTTGGTTCTCTCCATTCATTTATATCTCTCATACACTCTTTCACACTTATAGAATTATTGGAACACTCTAGCATTCACCTAGATTGGAGAAAGAAAGCAAAGGAAAGTAAGGGAGCACAAGGGAAAAGTTGGATCAACAACTACAATAGGGATACTTTGCAGGTAAGAGGTTGCATGTGTGATTTCCTTGTTGATTTTTGGATTCAATGTATATGAATGTGGTTCCTTGGTTATGTGTTGTCATTGGAATGCATATTTTCCTAGATTGATAGTGGTTTTATCCTTTCCTTTCCATTTGTTGGATATCCATATTTTTGTGGGTTTCCCACTTGTTTTTCTAATTGATTCTCAAGTTCCCTATGGTATGGGTTGAAACAAACACTTTGGAGCCCTAAAAAAACTTGGGTTGAGTTACTAATTCCTAGTGCCTACAGGTCGGGATAAACACTCGGGAGCCTTGTGGGTTGAGTTACTAGTCCATGTAGTTGTGAGTTGGGACAAATTCCCTAGGACCCTAAATTAGCTACAGGTTGAGTTACTAGTTCTTGGAGCCTTGGAAAGCTTGTGTAGAGACCAATCTAGTGGATGTTAATGGTTTTTGGACCATATAGGTGATATCACTCTAGTTGAGGATTGAGGTGGTTTGGCATCTGGAAGCCCTGGTTGGTTTTGTTTTGCTTTAACTGATATGATCCCATATTCACGCTTTAAATATGGCACAAGGCTGATTTGTTGAAAGAGAGATTTGGTTCATCCCAACCTATGGTCAGCTAGTACATGGAAGTCCATAACTTGGTTGGAATTTCATAAGTTAATATGAGCTATTTTTCTATTGTGATCAATGAGGACTTATACTAGTTATCATGTGGATATTGTGGTTTATTTGTCAGGGTATTTATTATGTTAATATGTTGGTTTTATACTTGGTTATTATAACAACCCTAATGAAAATTCTATGTAATAAAAGTCAAAAACAATAAACACGGTTAATGGGACACTTATTCCAAGATGAATGTTGAGGAAGGCATCCTAGGAGGTGTTCACTTGAATTCTTATGGCTAAGGAAATTGGAAAAGGCATGGCTAAGGCTTTGAAAAGGAAGAAGGGAATTTTTGGCACATCCATTTATGAAGATAATGGAAATTAGGAGAAAAGGAATGTGAAAGGTAACATGTTGAATGTGAGGAGGAAAATGAAGGAAAATAATGGAAAATGAAGAAAACATAGGCCTCATTCATAAAAAGGCTTTTGAGGATCAATTGGTAACCTTTTTTCAGTTTTTCTTTGGAGCTCTCTCATTATTCTCTCTCTCTCTCAATCTTGGACACTTAGATTTTCTTGGAGAAATTTTGGCATTGGAGTAAGAAAGGCAAAGAAGGCAAGAGGAAGCAAAGATCAAGTAAGGAAAGCTAGGATCAAACAACTACAATATGTTTCATTGCAGGTATCAACTTGCATGTCTATTTTCCTTGCTATATTTGGCATGCATGGGATTGCATGTGGTTCTTTTCTATCATGGCATGGGTTTTTCCAGGTGTAATAATGTTTTCAATCTAGCCTTGTCATTTCTGGATAGCCATGGTGTGATGGGGTTCTCATGTTTTAGATTAGATGGATTGCTGGATGAATTCAAAGCTGAGTGGGGTGGATTCAAAATGATAGAGCACATGGCCTAGTGGTCCCTGAAAATGACTATGGATCACGATAAAGCCACTATCCTAGTGACCCCCGATCCAGACTGTGGGTTGCGGTAAAACCAAGATCGTGTTTCCTTGGTGGGCCTAGGAATCCTTGCCAGTTAATGGAAATATATATGGTAAAGCCAAGAGTTGGTTTTCTCTCCATTGGGCCTAGTAATCCTCAGTTTGGGATATGTGATAAATCCTGAAGAGTGGGTCTCGGTTTAGGGTAGTGATACAGGTCTAGGTTGTGGTAAATATTAAGCCTGAGAGACTTATAGGAGACAACAAAATTCCTCACGGTCTAGGTGGAGAAATTTGGTGGAATCCATGATTTTTTGGCTTAGTGATTGGGTGGAAATCATGGTAAATCCTGTTATGATGTGTTCATTGTGTTGGTCTAGTGATCCAGGATGGATTACAGTAAAGCCAGGTTTCTATTGATGAGGGTGAGGTGGTCAAGCCTCAGTATTCCCTGGTTGGTTCTTTTGGTTTGAGTCCCACATTCATGCTTGGAATATTGCACAAGGGTGAAGGGTTGAAGAGAGGTTTGGCTCAGTCATTCTATGGTTGGGTGGAACACAATAATCCTATCTTTGGTTGGTTTATTGCATTCATTAATGAGAAGTTCATTCCCTTCATTCTCATGTGTAAATGTACTAATTTGTATGTGGATTTTATGGCTGATATGCTTATAGTATTTCAATCCCTATTATTCTCATTATATGTATGTTTTTATGACAACAACTATGTGTGGCTCTTAGCATGGTTTTTCTTTTATATGAATCAATAATATGTCTATGAACTAATAGATGATAATGCAAGAAATGACATGAGGGAACAATGGTTCATGACTATTCTCAAATAAGTATGAGATCCCTACACTTAATTCTGTTGTTTACACCTGTAGGTTACATGTTAATGATATGTTTGATGAAATGCCTTTCATGGCTAGTAGGGGTCGGGTTAAGGTCGTGTCCACATTATTTCTTTTTCATTGTTTTTTCCATGTGCTTTTACTAATTTTAAACTATCACTCGATTCTGAGAAGTGACCTGGGCTCTAGGCCTGAAAACGTGTCTTAAATCCCGGGGTCGCTAGCACAAAATTGGAAATTTTTGTCTATGGTCACTGGCAAACAAGGTTATGAGAGCGACTTTTGTTTTTCGTTTTCTCCCTTGCCTATAGCGTGAGTGAGGCCTAAGATGTCTAGAACATTACTGGGACCCAAGGACAAGCTGTCTCAGTGGCTGACATGTCTCTTAAGGATTCTGAAACTGATTTTGGATGATTGTGTGTGATGTTTCCATTAATTCCACTTCCTTATGGTCACATAGGAGATTGAATCAAATCATAGTGGCCTCTTGTCTCATCTTTACCCCGATTGGATAGTTTCTTGGGTAGATGTGGGAGGAGGGTGTTACAGTTATATGGTGTTCTCTAGATATATGTATCTCATTCATAATTTGTTAAATACTAGATGGTTAATGAATGCATGGGATTAAAAGTGTTATTGGAGCTAGCTAGAGAGGTCTTGGATCCTTGTTGGTGATTCTCAAATGAATTTTAGAATTTTATAATCAGATATGCATTCACTACCTATAGCTTATATGTTTACCATATGTTTGATGAAATGTCTATTGTGTACTAGGCATGTCATGGTCAAGGTCTTGGGTAAGTTTTGATTGTTTAGCATTGTTACTATTATTTATATGATTCTATAAAGTTACAAGAAATTATGCGTAGTGGTTTTGAGGCTTTTCTGGGAAGGTGGCATAGATCTCATGACCGCATGCACTAAATTGGGAAATTTTGGTCATAACCACATGCAAGCAGACTTATGGGTGTGGTTGGAGCCTCATAACCACATGCATAGGGTGTCAAGGGTATGATTGGAGGATAATTCTAGTGAAAAGGAGTTACAACTCAAGGTTTGATCACTTAAGGTGTTTTATCGGTTCCTGAGTGGTTTGTAGTCCCCATGGGATGTCATTTTCTTGTTGATTTGTAGGAATCACTTCAATAACTAGAACTTGGAGGTCAGGTCATATCATAGTGACACTCATCTCATGTTTACCATGGGGAGATTATAAAAGTAAATGTGGGAGGGGTGGTCACAGGGTGGTATCATATCTTCTAGGTTCAAACAATTGGAATGGATTGGAAAATGTTTATTGTTATGCATGAATGTTGGTTGTTAATGTGTTTTTTTTTGCATGTATTGTGATGGTTATCATTATGCATGCATAGTAGGTTAGACATACAACGTGAAGGTTATTATTGCAGTTTTGTGCCATCATGCATGATGTTGAGATGCTTATATTGTGGCATCATTATGAATCTATATTTTCCTAATATGGATTGATTTTGCAGATGAGATAACCTCCCCTGAACTTCATTGATGTATGATTTCGATTATGTTTATATTTATTTTATCTAACATGACATGTTTGTGGGAGATAGATGATCAGATATGAAGAGAAAAATGGTGGACTATAGTTCACATGACTCACCTTACAAGCCTGATGTGAAATATTTGGAATGCAAAAAGTCAGTTGGGAAGAAAGGATAATAGCACTCTCTCAATTTAGAAAACACATTGAGAAGTTTGAAGGTAGAAATCAAATGTTTTAAGGAAGATAATAACAATTTGGTTGAGCCACAAAAAAATTTACCAGAGATTAGTAAAAGCATTTAGAAGTTAATGCAATGATCCTTCAAAGTATTTCAGATTTGAAAAAGAATGGATAGATGAGGATTAATCATGGATAGGAAGAAAGGAAAAATGGGGCACAAGGTAGTATGTCTCAATCAGGATACAGGTTCGACAGGGATGACACAGTCAGAGGTGGAATATCTTTGGATACACCTAGTAGAAGAGCTAGTACTCATGGATTTTATTCTAGTTCAAGTTCAAAGAGATATAATTATTGCTACCACCAACAACCCTATAGGATAAGTGAGAAGCAGTGTTTTCCAGAAGAGTTCAAGAAAGTCAAGCCTCCTACTTTTGATGGGGATGGGAAGAAATGATAATATGTAGAGGCATGGTTGCTTTGGATGAATAATTTCTTTCGATTACATGATTATTTAGAGAATATGAAACCCAAGATATAAATGTCATGTCTGAAGGGAAGAACACACATCTCATGAGAAGATGTGAAGTGTGTCAAAGGAATCAAGATAGAGGAGTTGAGCTGGCATGAGTTTAAAAGACTCTTTAGGAATAATTACTTGTCTAAGAGATACTATGATGGAAAGGCCAAGGAATTCTATGAGTTAAATATGGGTTCCATGAAGAGTATATGAACAAGTTTATGGAGTTGTTGAGGTATGTGCCATATCTCAAGGATGAGAAGAAAAAGGTTCAAAGGTTCAACAATAAATTTCCTTTAGCATTTAAAGATTAGAGAAAGTATGATGAGCCTCATTTATTGGAGGAATTCATTGGGAAGATGAAGCATTTCTATGACAAGTCTAAGTGTAAGTCTGACCCTAAGTGAGATTGGAATGGTAATAGAAATACTAAGGAAAGTGGGCTAAGAACAAGGAAGGCCTTAGGATGTAGGTGGAAACTGTAGTGATGTATAAGAAGTTAAATGCAACCGATAAAAGACATGGAATTCAGCCTGAGGAGTGGAAAAAGGACATAATAGGAAGCCTTTGCGGTGCTGGAATCATGTAGGAGAGCATCACATGAGAGATTGTCCATGACACCAAGGTGGAAGACCTAAGATTTATAGTGCTCAAGAGGCAAAGACAATTAGGGATGTTGGTCAGAGTATTCCTCATATTTATACAACCATGGATAATAGGTAGGTTGATCATCAAGAATCCATTATTGATATGGAAGGTAAGATTTTTGATCAAGTTGTTTCCATTTTGATTGACCTTGGATCTAATTATAGTTATATAAGTCTTGGCCTCGTGGAGAAGTGTTTCTTGAAAAAAGAAGTGCATGAAGAATCTTGGTTAATGCAGCTGGTTATAGGAACCAAATGAAGATTTCATCAGTGGATGAGATATTGTGAATTTGAGTTGGATGGCATTTCTACATAAATACATCTAAATGTGGTTCCTTTGGGTTCATATAGTATGGTTTTTGGCATGGATTGGTTTTAGATTCACAGAACAAAAGTGGACTGATATGACAAGGCCATTGAGTCCCTATATGATTATAGAGAAAGGAGAGTCTTGCAAGGTAAGAATAATTCAATTTCATTAAGAATGGTTATAGCTATGCAGGAAAAGCACAGTTGCAGAAATATATGTGTATTGTTTGCAGTTCATATTTCTAGTGACAGAGGGAAGGAAGATGAGGATGACGAAGTCCTGAAGAAGTATCCTATTTTGCATCATTTTTGGTATGTGTTTCTTGGAGATATTTTAAAATCTTCCTCCTCATAGAGAAGTGGACTTTTCTATTGAGTTGATTCTAGGAGCAACACTAACAACTAAGGCATTGTACAGGATGAGTACCTAAGAGTTCGTGGAGTTGAAGTTGAAACTTAAGGAAATGCTTCATAAAGAATACATAAGGCCAGGTGTGTCAACTTGGGGTGCCCCAATATGGTTTGTAAATATGAAGGATGGTACTCTCATATTTTGTATTGATTACAGATCGTTGAACAAGGTGGCAATAATGAATAGGTATCCATTTCCATAGATTGATGATTTGTTTGTCCAATTGAAGGGAATAACAACATTCTCAAATATTGATTTGAGATCAGGATATGATTAGGTGTACATCAAAGAAGAAGATATTTACAAGATGAAATTTTGTACCAGGTATGGGCATCATGAGTTTGTGGTGGTTCCTTTTTGTCTTACTAATGTTGCATCCACTTTCATGTGTTTGATTAAAAGTGTGTTGCATCCTTACTTGGACAAGTTTGTGATAGTGTTTATTGATGAGATATTGATATGCTCCAAGAATGAGGAAGAGAATGCAGAGCACCAGGAAATAGTGTTGATATTGTTGATATTTCAATATTAGATTCACTACATGGGGCATGTTGTTTCCAAGGAGGGGATATCAGATGACCCGAAAAATATTAAATCTATCATGGAGTGGAAAACTCCTAGGAATGTGGATGAGATCAGATCATTCATCAGACTAGTAGGTTATTACAGGAAGTTCATTAGGAACATCTCATGGATTGGTTACCCTATTACATATTTTCATAGAAAAGGAAAGAAGTTTGAATGGACTAAGGAGTGTTCAACTAGTTTTAAGCGGTTGGAGCATTTTCTTACAAATTCTCCAACATTAAAGATTGTAGATCCTGATAAGGAGTTTATGGTTTTTAGAAATGCTTGTAAGGAAGGAATTGGTGGAATCCTAATGCATGAAGGATAGGTGGCATGCTAGAAGTTAAGGAAGTTGAATGAGCATGAGTATAACTATGTGATTCATGATATTGAGTTGGAAGTTATCAGTCATGCATTGAAGATGTGGAGACATTATCTTCTTGTTAGGAGGTTTTTCTTGATGAATGATCAAATTGGGTTGAGATACTTGTTTTATCAACCCAATCTGAATTCCAAACAAGCTAGATGGTTTTCTACCCTCAGTGAGTTTAACTTTAAGATCATATAAATCAAGGGAAAAGAGAACAAGGTTGAAAATTATCCTAATAGGAGAGTGCAGGTGAATTGCATTTCAATTGTGAGATCTTATGGGATATATTTATAGGACCAAATATTATATGCAGGGAAACATGATGAAAAGTACTAGTAGTTGAAGTAGATATTGAAACAATAGGGTGAAGGTGATAAGGATGAGGAGTATCACCTTACAACATATGGCTTAGTGAGATTCAGGAACAAGATTTATGTGTCGGATAGCAGTGAGCTCAAGAATATTATCTTGAAGGAATTTCATGTCAAGCCTTATTCAGGCCACTCGAGATACTATATGATTTTGAAAATGGTTAAGAATCTCTACCATTGGCCTAACTTGAAGAAAGAGGGGCATGAGTTTGGTGCAATATGTTTAGACTATCATCAGCTTTATTACATCCTATTCTGAGTCTAGAGTGGAAAGGGGAGGTCATTTCCATGGAATTCTTTACAGTTTTGCCGAGGACATAGAGACAACATGATTCCATCATGGTTATGGTTTAAGTTGAGTAAGGTAGATCATTTCATTGAAGTGGATTCTACTAATTCATCTTGTGAGGTAGCTCAGACCTTCATTAGGGAGATTGTGAGATTCCATGTTGTTCCCAGGAATATTATATTAGATAGAGATGCCAAGTTCACTTTTAGGTTTTGGAAAGAGTTGTACAAATTTAGCCTTCAGTAAGAATTATCATTTGTACCTAGATGGATAGATAGAGAGGGTTAACGATATTATTGGGGATATTCTAAGGATGTATGTCTTGCATCAATAGAGGAAGTGGGAATGGTGCATTCCACTGGTTAATTTTTCATGAAGTAATGGGTATCAGGAGTCCTTGAGGATGAGGCCATTTGATGCTCTTCATGGATGGAGTTGTATGTTGGATAGTTAGCATTTTCTAGATTTCTTGTGGCATTTGGTATGGTGGCATTGATATTAACTGAACTAGCTTTGGGTCTGATAATTTGCAGCCATTTCTCACATAAAATATGGGCTCAAGCATACATTAGACCTCCTCCACTAGAAAGTGCTTCGAAAGAGCTTTCCAATGGTATGTGGAAGTCATGAAATGGTCGTCAGGATCAAAAATTGTTGATAGACAAAGTAAAGGAGATTGGAGTCCTTTGAAGAAATGTAAATATCAGGAGTCCAATTTTGGAAGCCCGAATATTGCAGCAAGTCACAATATCATAGGTCAAAGTAGATGGCACAAAAATTCATATCATAAACTTAGAGCATAGGGCCATCATAACTTTGGAATATTGTATTTCCTTAAAAATTGCATTTCTTTCGAAGTGGTAAGGTTTGTGAAGGAGAGGAATTACAAAGAAATTGTATGAAAAACCAAGGACTAAAAAGACCATTTCTCTCTCCTCTAATAGACACACAACAGCCAATGATTGGCCCCTCAGGAGTTGATGAGGAAGATGATGTCAACATGATGTTACTATAAGGTGGACTCGTGGTAGTCATATTTGACATTTTCAGTGGTCATACATGGAAAATCTAGGTGAAGCATGTCACCACTAAGGAGGTGCCACATGGAGTGATGACGATAACATGATTTCATCTTAAAGGTTGACATATCAGAGGTTGGAGTTTTCATAACCCCTTACTAACTCCTTATAAAAAAGTTTCGATCTGATAAAGGGGCTTCGATGTGGACTCACATCGATGTGCACTTGCACATGGTCATGGGAGATCCAAAGGACCAAAGGAAAAAACAAGGCCTAAGCACCTATTGTAGCAACTACAACGAACCTTAAAAATTTTTCCTCAGCATCACTTTGGAGCCTCCCTAACAGCCATCTTCGCAACATGTCTTGCACTATCAACTACATAGGCTTCATTGGTTTTTCAGTAGCTTGCCAGCCTATGCATGATAGTTTACTTCACTCCCCTCACAAGCTGCCATTCTAGACATGGGTCAATTTTTGGCTGAGCAAATCCGTTAGAAAATTGTGCAATTCTAGAGGAGCACCAGCCTTCCCTCCAGGAATTGCGTAAATTGGTTGGGCAGCCTACTGGGCCTAGAAATTGCGTAATGTAGTCAAATAGCCTTCCTCAGGAAAATTGTGCAATCTGGCCCAGCACTGCAGCTTAGCCCAGAAATTGCGCAATTCTGAGAAACAGTCAAATACTCCCAGAAATTTCTCAATCCATCTAGGATAGACAACCCAACTCCTCCTAGAAATGTGAAAAAATCTCTCTCAGTCAAGCAGGTTATTGCATGTTCCTTCAGGATTATTGGTTCCACCCGGGACCCAACAAACTTGACTTGCATGCATGGGATGCTTTTTCCCGAAATAGAAAAAAGAAACATGCAAAAATAATCCCTATATTTTAGGGATCTACTTTTAGAAGGTGGAGGCTACATGCAAATGTCATTTTAGAAACTTTATTCCAAGTGTTTCTTTTTCCTAGATTTGTGGCATGCGTGTCATAAGCCTCAAAATTATTTATTCGACACTTCAGAGCTAATTCTTCACATCGATCTTGGAGCTCTAATATCCCCTAACACATCCAAGAGTCTTTGGTGCATCCAGCTCAGTTATTTCTGGGTAAGTCTGCTTTACTTGTCTTTTGCGGCATTTCTATCGCTTTTTGTGTTTTGGCTTGTGTGAGTGATGTCCGCTTGATTTTTGTGAACACTTGCTATCGTTTGCATGAATGTTAGCCTATACAAGCACCAATTCATTTTTTGTTTCCATCTTACTATTCTCACATGCATGACACTGTTTTTCACGAGTGGTCACCGATTCAGCGACTCGTTTCACACACATTCATGTTTTTCCATTTTTTTAATCTTGCATTTGTTGTTTTCATGCATGATCATTCACTCCTTTTTACCCTTAGTTTTTCCATGCATTCAAATATTCATATGTTTTCAATCACCCATCGACGGGTCTGGGCAACCTTGGCCTAGAGTGTTTCCGGGAAAACTAGTGTCCTTTTGATCTGCTAATCCCACTAAGATTGGTAGCTATCTTAGAAACAAACAATCAAAGAACTTTGTGATTTCCTTTATGTATGATAGATAAGAGAGAAGCAAAGAGACCAATCTGGATCTTCTTTTTGACTCCTTGCTTGATTTCTCTCTCCCTTGATAGAGCTTGCAACTCCTCTCCTACTTGTCCCGCTTAGAGAATTCCTGTAGAGAAAAAGTAACAAAACACCATCAAAGCATCTCGATCTATAATATCATAAATAATGCAAAATCAGAAATACATTGATCATACAATTGCATTCACAAATAACAAGATTCACAAATACACGATTATATGGAGGAAAAATCAAAGAACTTTATTAGTAATAGAAGAGAGGATTAAAACCCAGCTATCTAATCCAACATCATCCCCCCAGCATCAAAGCCCTCTTCACCTCATGAAAAGAAAGATCACCCAACAATACAATGTTCTCTCTCAAAGACAAACTATCAGCACTTCCTTACAAATTACAAAATTCCAGCCTTCTAGATCTCTCAGATGAGGGATCCATTTATAGATTTCTGTAATGGTGTGAGTCATCTCTGGGTTTTTGATTAGTGTCATTCCACTTGTAGTTCTTGGTTCCACTTGGAGATTTCTTGGATATCTTACTCATCCTTGGGCGAATTCAGAGAGGCAAGTGTCATAGGAGAATTTTCTAGAAGATTCCATGAGTATCAACTTAGCAGACTGTTTCAGACATTTGTCCATTCTCACTCATCACAGCCCACAAAAGGCCTCTTCAGTATGCATCACACCTGGCTAGTGTAGGAGTCAGTATGCATCACACATTGATAGTGGAGCAGTTGGTATGGTCCATTTTTAGCTAGTTCTGAGTGGTTTTTCACATGGAACTTCTGGGAAATGATGTAATTAGTTGACCATGATCCTTTAGGGTATGAAACAACACTTTTAGGGGTTAAAGAGCCCTTGGTTTATTGACATATAAGATTGGGGTTGCAGTGCCCAAGTATGTCTATAATAGTTTGCCCCTAAAGCATGAAGTCATAAATCTTTAAATGTTGGGTGAAACGCTTTATCATGAGGATTTGAGGTATTCGAACTGGAAGGTGACCTGTATAAGATACAATACAATACATCATCACAATATAATTTTCCATGATCTAGCTTAGGTGGGTATTCCCATGCTCAACTTTATAAATTCATTTTCATGTACATAGAACAAATAATCATTTGCAGTTGCAGACTGGTAATTCTTTATGTGTAGAGTCATCATCACTTATCATGGATGATCATCTGTGCAGCTTGTGTGTACATTTGATGTCTTTGTATTCCTAAATATATCACAGCCCAGATGGATGAAACTATATCCAGGGTCTTCAAACTCATTCAATCTTCGCCTGATGTACAAGTCGATCCATGTGAAAAGATGTTCTGAAATCGAACATGGAAAGACATCGCCTAAATACTAGCCAATGATGTATGCTGTTAATAGGCACAAGAGGAATCATCGATAATGATAGTGACTCTCAAGGTACTACAGTACAATTGACGTGGTATGAATATATGATCCGATGTCAAACACCACGTAAAATCTTTTGGTCGACGACCATTGGTGTAAACCTGTCGCTAGGAGTGAGAAACTTGCCATTGAGGCATGCAAGCTTCAAAGTACTGAAAGGGTTGTTTCTAAGTCAACTTCTTGGATAATGAGCTGATGTCAACAAGAAGTGACCTGTCGTAGGAGGGCCTTAATGTATCCCACATCAATGACACGAAACGAAGGAAATTATTTTCTGGAAGTGAAAGCAATCTGATGATACAAGGTTTGGGAATGGTGGTCATGAAAAATGGAGGGTGAAGGTATTGTAGTGGATGAGGCGTTCGCTGGATGGTGAATTCTTTGAATGACTTCTCTTGAACATATCGGTGACACGGAGATGGATTGGTAGTGTTAACCCCAAAATATGGATGGCATGATGGACCAATGGTGATATGACCGATGAACAAAATAACCCAACCCGACTCAATCATGGTGATGGAGTGAAAGTGTCATGTTCGAGAGCGACCTACTACCAGTAAAATTCTTTAAGTTTTCTTCCCTTTTTCCCCAGTCATTGCTGACCAGTACCTCTTTATTTTTGTCAACCCTCAGGAGGATAACATATGCTTTTTCTATAATTTTCCCTTTGGGCAAACCTGTCGCTATGTTTTAGCGAGCCTAGCAACAATGAAACTTGTTCTTGTCTGGGCGGACAAGTTTGTTGCTATTGTTTTAACGAGTTTAATGAAAAGGATAACTCGGTCCTTTTCATGTTTAGAGAGTTTGAAAAGGGATGAAAAGGAAACTCCAATGGTCCTTTTTCATAGCATAATCCCTTAAGTCCGAAAAAGTATAAAATAATATGTAAGGGATGATTTTTCGATCGCTTTAGCGAGCAAAAAAAACAAGCGCTTGATCTTTTTGTGGGATAATCCCTCAGGTCCAAAAAGATTAAAATATGCAGGAGGGATGACACTTCCAATTACTTTAGCAAGCTGTAGAGGCCAATTGCTCAACAATCTTTTCATATTTAACGAGTCCGAAAAGAGTTTAAAGTGGACTCATTTTTTGAAGAACGAGTGGTGTTTAGGGTAGCAACTGGTTCCGAGTAAGCTTGGAACTTCTCAAAACATGGTAATGTGAAGAGGGTGGCTAACAGGACCACTCATCACAATTTTTCCTCAAAAGGGTAAACAATCAAGTGGAAGCATATAATTGGCCAAAAGAATGGAGGTGATGGCAGGAACACAACCAAGGCTCAAAAGGCTGACATTATGGCAATCACAAAGGTTATTTACCAAAGGTGAGTTTATTTTTTAATGAGCTTGAACTCTGGGGGGGAACATATGCTCAATGGTAGGTTTATTTTTTAACGAGCTTAAACCATGTGATAACATTGCTCCTTGCAATCAAAGATGTCCCTCATTGGTAGGTTTATTTTTTAGTGAGCTTGAACTTTACGATAACATATGCTCATTTTCCATTTTATGTAAGTTAGGAATGACCAAACTACAAAGCTAGAAACACTAAAAAGCTAAGGAACTACTAAGGTTAGAAAGGATTCTTTTATCTTCCTTCTAGACAAAACCTTTCCTTTGGTCCTTCTGCAGTGCAGACATTGCTGGACCAATTAACCTAATAAGTTCAAACTAAAAATCTAAAAAGCTAAAAAATGAAATTGGTCATTTTTTGATTGCATAAAAAGGTTTACATGCCCCCAGGAATCGAGAAAAGGAGAGTCTCTAGGTAACCATATGGAAGTCACTATGGTTAAGCAGGATTGTTTTTGTTAGGGGAGCAGACAAAACATTTCCTTGGCTTTGTCTGTAGTGCAAACAAAGGTGAATGGTGTGTTGGACCAATCACATAACTTAAAAAGGAAATTCATATGGTAGGATGGTTTTGTCTCTAGCATAGACGAAACACTTCCTTGGCTTCATCTACAGCACAGACAAAAGTGAATGGTGTGGGTTGCCACTTCCAATCACATAGCCTACAAGGAAACCTATCTTTTTAGTTGGGTTCGTCTACCGAAGTAGACCAGGGTGCATGCCCCCTAAGCTTTGTTACATTTACTGGACTACTTGCTCCAATCAGGTGGATGGAATGAAGGTTGAAGAGACATTATCGATGAAAAGAGACAATTTAGGGATGATGGTTGAATTATCTCTGTGTTTGATCCAGGAAATGAAAGCTGGTCGAAAAGATGGACAATTTTGCCTTCATGCGGGAAACACATTACTGGAAAAAGTGTGGAAACAATAGCTTCCATGCTATATATGTAGTCACGTCCAAGAAGTAGATTATAATCTAATGGTCCTTGGACTATCACCACATTCAATTGAATGGTTTTCCTTTTCAAAGTTATTGGCAACTTTGGAAGGATCCCTAACGGTTAACTGGTTCCTTTGTTAAAGCCTGACAAATGTTGTCTAACAAGTGGAAGTGATGGCAAACCAAGCACTTTCCAAGCAGTTGAGGAAATGATACTCACTAAAGCCCCTTTAACTATCATAGTTCCAGACATGATCATTTTGTAAACTTGTACTGTGATCCAGAATGTTACATTAGATGGAAGGAGGGGTCTTGCTAATTGATTCCAATCAAAGGAAACAACTAGATTGCTTGGAGGGGAAACTGGATGAACGACTGGGGAATTTTCCTCCTATTGTAAAGGAAGGAGCAAATTGCCCCCAAGTTCATCAGACTCTATATTAACAAAAATAATTTGAACGGTATTGTTCTCATTCTCTTTGGAAATTATATCATCTAAAGGCCGACCTTCTAAAGGTAAGACTGGGTCGACTGCCATCTCAACCTATTGACTTTGGTCTAGTATGGACTCAGAAGGTTCACTCTCAACCATAGGCATTTCGACTGACAATCGAGTTATGTTAGTTAGATTTTCGACTAGCGAAGGACATGGTGAGAGTTTCTTATATCCAGGTGGAAGTCGCTGTGGAAAAGTAGGATGGTTATGTAAGATCCTCTTGGCCTCATCCATAAAAGGATGACGGGGAAGGCGATGGTCTTCTTCAATAATTGACATGGCATTTTTACCTTTCCCTTTTGTCCAGGAACTTCATTTTCACTAGTTGATGGTGTGCTGTCAACATGATCGCCAGAGGTTGATGACGACAGATGGTGTGAATGGGGAGACCATTCTCTCAAGATCCGCAAAATGCAAGGACAATCTAAATGAAAATGGTTTCCTTTGCAAATTAGACAAGGATATTTAGGAGACTTAATGTGTGGATTTTCACTAGATGATTCATTGTTTCCCCCTTGCTTAACTGACTTCTTCTTCTTCTCCTTCCCTTTCTTCTTCTTCTCAACCACATGGTTACTAGTATCACTATTTCCACCAAGCGAAGAGGAAGAAGGGGAGGGAGAAACAAACGAAGTAGAAGGTGAAGGGTCACTTTCGATATCAATCGGTTGCTGATTTGATTGCTAAGGTGTTATGGTACTTTGAATGACAGAGGTTGAGAATAGCCATACCGGCAGAACAATTGTGATTCCTAGAAGGGAAAATGTGGCCATATATGGAGCACCAATATTTCCCCAAGAAGAAAATGGACTAGGATTCCCCTCAAGAGGGATTCCTTGATTGGTGGGCTCCATTATCTCAACCTAAGATCAACGAAGGAACAAGGATGTTATTCTGAATTAAATAAATTTTAATGATGCTTTGACACAACTTTGCTTTTTCAATTTTTAAGAGTCGAGAAAAAGCTAAAGATGACTCTAGTCACCTTCGAATTTTAATGAGCCTGAAGTGACAAGTGCTCAAATGGACCTTTTCTTTGAAGGAGTTGAAAAGGAACGAAAGTGACTACTTTGGAAATCTAGATAGAGGGATTACCAAACCAATTACAAAACTACAATATACACCTCGGTGGTAAATTAAAGAGAAATTACCAAGGACTTATGTACGGTAGTCAATCTTCCTGAATGTTGTGTTCAGTGCATTTTGATCGATAGGGTGGCAGGCACAACTTCCTATGGATAAAGGATATCAGCCTATTTTGGTCTCCCAATATATACTCAACGGTACGGGGAGCAAAAGTCCATGCTAGCACTTGTCGTATCAAAGAGGAGGAATCACCCAACCTTCGATGAAAACGATAGTTACTAGATTTTACGACGTCGGAACACGTCTCTAGCCTAGACTACATGTGTTGCGTCAGGTTCCAAAGCATTGTTAAGTTCATTGAGATTTGTTTTAGAGTTGATCTTGTTTAGAAGTTTGTCTTTCAAGGTTCACCGCATGATGTAGATGTAAAATTCCTAAATATGCAATCTAAAATGATAAACAATTGTTGTCTTCTTTTAGCAATGAAAATCCTAGTTACTAAGGAAAGAAGATTACGATTCTTTCAACAGAGAGCAAAGAGCACACACTAAATGCACTTTTCCTAAATCATTTTTCACACATAGTATAAATGCAAATGCAAATGCATGTATTTGTTTCTGCATTCCCTTAATGTGAGAAATACAAAAAGGAAAACTAAGTATAGATCTAAAATATTTTCTTCAAAGTGACATTTCGACAATTTCTTTTCAAAATGAAAGGAAGACTAAATGACACTTTTTGATTTCGAATAGAAAACTATTTTTGACACTTCAAATATTAACAATTCAAATCAAATACATGACAAAAAGTACAATCGACTATCTAGAGAAGGAAGACTTTACGATACTTCTCTTTTTGACTCAAAATGACAGTTACAACACTTTTTTCATCAAAACGACAGTTCGATTTAACTGACGTTTTGACTAAGGATCGTAAATGATAGACAAATATATAAAAACATTTACTAATCCTAATCAATGCAGGCTGACCTATGTAAACGAAGGATGCTTCAGCAATGAGATACTGATCATAAGCAGCAAAAGAACTGAATAGAGCTGAAAACAAGGAGAAAAAAACCCAAATTTCAAAGAGAGAAACAGTATTACTCAGTCATCGCACCTGTGCT
Source organism: Pinus taeda (assembly GCA_000404065.3). NCBI lineage: Eukaryota > Viridiplantae > Streptophyta > Pinopsida > Pinales > Pinaceae > Pinus > Pinus taeda. The sequence continues at coordinate 245,444 of APFE030229967.1, forward strand.
TCACAGAAAGAGGGATGCATCTCACTTGCTACACATGGGAAGTGTGATGCATACTGGCTTCCAATTAGAGATAGTGCGATGGGCTGGGGAGTGCAATTGAGATGGGTTTTGGCTCAAATTTACAGTTGATTTCAATGGATTAAACTAAGAAATTATGGACAGTAAAGAGCAAAGTGGGTATGATCTTGGGAGGTTAATGAGCTACCACAAGGGCATCTAGGATGCTTGTAAGTCAGATGTTCAGTTCATAAACTAAACCAGATATTGACTAAAGCAACATTCATCTACTTTGCAATTGCATAGCAAAAGAAGTTCAAAGGCTATCTGGCTAACTTCAGGCTCCATCTGTAGTTTATAAATCAAACAATAATAACAAACAAACAAACTATTCGTTCCCCAGCAGAGTCACCATTTTGTTTCCGGGAAAACTAGTGTATTTTCAATCTGCTAGTCCCACTAAGATTGGTAGCTATCTTAGAAACAAACAATCAAAGCACTTTGTAACTTCCTTTATGTATGATAGATAAGAGAGAAGCAAAGGGACCAACTTGGATCTTCCGCTTGACTCCTTCCTTGATTTCTCTCTCCCTTGATAAAGCTTGCAACTCCTCTCCTACTTTTCCTACTTAGAGAATACCTATAGAGAAAAAGAAACAAAACACCATAAAAGCATCTCGATCTATAATATCATAAACAATGTAGAATCAGAAATACATTGATCATACAATTGCATTCACAAATAACAAGATTCACAAATACATGATTGTATGGAGGAAAACTCAAAGAACTTTATTAATAATAGAAGAGAGGATTACAACCCAGCTATCTCATCCAACATCATCCTCCCAGCATCAAAGCCCTCTTCACCTCATGAAAGGCAAGATCACCCAACAATACAATCTTCCCTCTCAAAGACAAACTATCAACACTTCCTTACAAATTACAAAATTCCAGCCTTCTAGATCTCTCAGATGATAAATCCATTTATAGATGCCTGAAAGGGTGTGATTCATCTCTGGGTTTTTGATTAGTGTCATTTCACTTGTAGTTCTTAGTCCCACTTGGAGATTTCTTGGATATCTTACTCATTCCTGGGCGAATTCATAGAGGCAAGTGTCATAGGAGAAGTTTCTGGAAGATTCCATCAATATCCACTTAGCAAACTGTCTCAGATATTTGTCCATTCTTTCTCATCACACCCCACAAAAGGCCTCTTTAGTATGCACCACACCTGGCTAGTGTACAAGTTAGTATCCATCACACATTGACAGTGGAGCAGTTAGTATGGTCTAGTTTTGGCCAGTTCTAAGTGGTTTTCCACGTGGAACTTCTGGGAAATGATGTAATTAGTTGAACATGATCCTTTAGGGTATGAAACAACACTTTTAGGGGTTAAAGAGCCCTTGGTTAATCAACATATAAAATTTGGGTTGTAGTGCCCAAATATATCTATAACACGGAATCTACCTTGCCCTGACAGCATTGCAAAATTCTGAGAAGGAAGGCTCTGCCTTCCTCCATGAAAATGCACAAATCTAGTGAGACAATGTCCTCCAGAATTTCTTTGCACAATTCTGAGAGCTAGTGTCTAGTGGCCCAGAAAAATTCACAATGCAGTCCCTGGGCTTGCATGACTTACCAGAAGAAATTGCACATTGTGTAGTCTCAACACCCAACAGGCCAATATGGATTATGCATTGCATAATTCCAATAGTCAACCAGCCTCCCGATAGTCCGAACTACTTTTTTCGCAGTTTCGACAGTTAGTCTCCTGGCCTCCTAGTGAAAATTGTGCAATCCATGCACTAGTCTCCTGGGTATGTTGCATGTCAATCCTCAAGTTTTCTTTGGTTTTAAATGACATATTTCTTCTCATGCATGTTGCCATGTCTCCAAATTTAGCAAGTTTTCATCCATCTCTCAAGAGTTCAGGATCAATGGCCTACAAGAGAGCAGGGTCAAAGGACATCGACAGAAGCACAACTGGAGAAGAAATTGAGCGAGTGTCTATGAGTCTTCTAATTTACGAAGACACCAAGTTGATCGTAGACAAAGACATCAAGTTGAAATGGAAATAGATCAATGATGCATTCTCAGGCACATTTGGGGAAGATCTTGAGGACAACCAAGTCTATGTGAACATTCACAAGTCTGGCTTGTACCAGATTGCATGCATGTATCTCACGTTTCCATGCGTGAACATGATGCATTGGATCATCTCGCATAATATTCTTGCGACAATGGTATTGAGCAGTGTCAATGGGATAGGGATTTCTACCTTCATGGCACAAGACTATTAGTAGATGTATCACTTCTTGAAGCCAATGATCACCATCGAGACACCCTTCAGCATACACAACAAGAAATTATGCCAACTCCAGGGATATCTTGAAGAACTGGGTGAAGGAGCCACCCAAGTTCAGGATGAGACCCAATCAGATTTGGTAAGACAAAGATACTGAGGGAGGCATATCAATACTTGGTCATGTTTGCATGCCACTTGTATGTCCAAGAGAGCATAGAGACCTTCCCACATAGTTGGGTGATCATGCTAGACCAGCTAGCTAGTTAAAGCAGAGCATGAAACCGGTCTGACATGTCGGCTCACAAGCTGAAGGAATAGGTAACAAGAGCTTGGAAACCGCCCAAAGGTCATCAAGCAAAAATATACATGTGCACATACATCTCGGATGCAATCTATGCTTATCAGGAGTTCCTGGGCTTGAAGTGGGCATGGACATCAGTGAAAGCCTCTATAAAAACATATTGCAAACTTTTTTCTAAATGCAGCTTCCGCAAAGTCATCACATAGTTGTTAGACCTTTTTGTCACCCTGGTGTACAAGATGATATTTGAGCAGGATCCACCTTGCCTGTTGAAGGTAACAATGGAGCCACTTATCCACATAGCGAATTGGTATGCCTCACCCTTTGGCACCTTCATGTGAATGTACAATGTGGAGAAGCCTCCTCATGTTTTTATGAAGCTTTCCATGGACAAGTTTATCATGCAAGAAGTGTCATACCACATCTCAGCAAGACTGTCAACTAGGATGCACCAAAAGAAGAAGGCACCTTGGCCCACTCTTCCATTGTGGATCAGTTTGTACGATATATAGAATCTCAAGCATGTAGATATCGAGACAAAAGAGTTCAAGAAATTTACTTTTGGCACTAGAAGCTTTAATCTATATGACCCGCATTGCTTTGTGAAGAATCATTGTGCAAGAGTGCAATTTCTATGGATCCACGAGGTGTGTCATTAGGATGAGGAAGACCCATGGACATATTGTCTTAGCTTCTTTAGGCCCAATGAACCTGTCTGCATCATTGTGGAATGGTTAGAGAGGCAACATCCATGAGATCACCAGCACCAGCAACAACAAAGGAAAACATACCAACGCATGAGAAAGGCAAGAGGAAATTGTCGACAATGCAGAGGTAGAAAAAAAGCTTCAGGTTTAGAGCAGACCCACTTTTTGAGAAAGAATCTTTACCAATAGAGGCCAAGAGGCAACAACACGACAAGAGGACTGTGTAAAGGCAGAGAGAAAAATAGAGAATGGAGGAAATACTAAAGGAGTTTCAAGAGTTGAAGGAGAAAATCCAGAAGGAACAGAAGCTGCAAAAATAGGAGAAGGAAGCACAACAGGGACAGACACAATAGGGGGTGCAACATGCACATATTGATGAAATTGCACTCTACAGGTGGTAGATTCATTCGAGCAGCTGGTGCAAGGTAGATAGGGTGAGCAGTCACAGGAGTAACACTTTTCTCAAGAGATATAATGAGTACTTAAGAAGATGGATATAGAGATGGAGTAGCCATATTTAGAGAAAGACATCAAACTCATGCCTTACCACCAAGATGCCAATCCACTGGCTTCACCTAGTTCAGAAGCAGATAAATTCTTCAGTGACCAAGGAGATACTAAGATCCTTGGAGAAAATATGGAAGACGAAATGCACAACATATCATTCGACGTGTCACAACTGTTGAGGGATTTTATCCCTTACGGCTTTTGGGTGGAACCCTAGCAGACTGAAAGTTGTCTAAACAAAGAAACATGCACACACACAACCATTATGCTAGCAAAAGCTAATTCTAAAGTAAGAAGGACGTACCTCAGGTCCTACGTTCGGGTAGTTCCTCAAGGGTCCAAACCCTTCTTCACGTCCCTTTCGCTCCTTTGCCCTGCAAAACCAACAATTCCAAAGAATCCAGCAGTATATGGACAAAGATTTATACCAAAATCATCTTTATGTTATACAAGAAGGAAGTTAGTTATGAACTTTTAGACACCCATTCATACATGAAATTCAAACATGAACATCATAAACATAAAGAAGAAGCATATCGGGAATCATGACGTGTTTCTTTATTATAGACAAATAGAAAGTACAAAAAGAGTAATATCACCTGAGCAATCTTTGCAAGCTCCAAGCACAACCTCCTTCTGGATCCGTCCCACCTCAAGCCTCTAGCATATCTCCTTCCAAGACTCACTCCATGATGCCATAACTAAGGGATGAACATCAAATCACAAGGAAACAAGAGTTTCCTGTACAAATGGG
>APFE030229967.1:257592-277716 GCA_000404065.3 Pinus taeda
GTAATGTAAAGGAGGTTGCCCCCTCAAAGAGGCTGAATTCTAAGGCGTTGATCTATCTTTTCTATCTTTTATTGAGCTAGTTTCATAACACTAAGGGTCAAAGTGTGCAAAGCCATACTCAAGAATTTAGGAAAATAGATTTGATTTTGGGTATAGATTTATCCTCTCAAGACACTCTACTAAAATACGTTGGAGGTTTACATAGTTATTTGAGACACACAATTCTCATGTTTAACCCTACAAAACTAGATGAAGTTTGTGTACAAACAACTCATTTAGAAGAAAGAGGGAAGAATGTTCCCCAAGAGGGAATCAAGAAGCCATTTAGGAGTGGAGACAAAGGAAAGGGAAAATTCAAAGGCAAAGGGAAGAAGAATGCTTCAATCAAGAAGGAAGGAGAAAACTCACATGTAAACACTGTTCAAAGAAGGCCATGATGAATACCACTGTTGGAAATTTCATCCTGAGATGAGACCAAAAACGTTTCACAACAAAGGGAAACAAAAGACTGCTTTAACTACACAACATGATTTAGATCCAATTCCGGGCATGAAACAAAGATTACAACCATGGGATTTAAAGGTAAGGACTCTATTGCAAGTACTAGTTCTTCTAGTAACCTCAATGAAACTCAACATGGAAAAGAAAGAATAGAGCTTTTCCACATTAGAGTCATTTCAAAACATACCAAGATAGATACTTTGTTTGATAGTGGATCACAAGCAAACCTTATTTCATAATACATTGTTAAGAAGTTGAACTTGGAAACGATTCCTCATCCTAAACCTTATCCTTTAGGATGGATATGTGACAATGCAAAATTGCACGTGACAAAAAGATGTAAACTAAAATTTTCCATCACTACGAACTTTATAGATGAGGTAGATCTTGGTGTAGTTCCACTTGACATTTTTGGTATTGTTTTGGGAAGCCCATATATATATGATAGGAGAGCCATATTTCATTGCCATGAGAACAAATATAATTTGTTTAAAATTGGGATTAAGTACATTGTTAGAGCACATAGCAAGAAGTTGAATTTATCTCTTGTGAATGCCGTACAAATGAAGAGGCTTGTTAATGCTAGTAAGAATTTCGTATTCTTGATGATCAAACCCAAAGAGAATGTTGAAAATGAAGCCTTCCAAGGATGTGATGAAAGATTCAAATATGATTTGATTGAGGTTGTTCACACCTATGATAAGATGTTTCAAGAACCTGAAGAATTGCCTCCTAAAAGAGGAATCCAACATGAGATCCAATTACAAAAATATTTTCCTCTTCTAAACATTGGCATGTCTAGGATGTCAGTCATGGAGAATGAAGAAAACAAGAAACAAATCCAAGCGTTGCTTGATAAAGGGGTCATCAGACCAAGCATATCATCATGCGGGTCTCCAATTATTTTAGTACCAAAGAAAGATGATACATGGCGCATGTGTGTGGATTTCAGAGCCTTGAATAAGATCACGGTAAAGAATTGTTACCCTCTTCCTCAAATTGATGATTTACTTGATCAGTTGAAATATGCTTTTTATTTCACTAAGTTTGTCTTGAGAAGTGGCTATCATCATATTAGTATTGTTGAAGGAGACATACGAAAGACAACCTTCAAAACACAGAAAGGTTTGTTTGAACGATTGGTTATGCCATTTGGGATTTGTAATGCTCCTGCAACATTCATGAGATTTATGAATGATGTATTAAGACCTTTTCTTGATGACTTTGTGGTAGTCTACTTAGGTGACATACTGATTTTCAACAAGACTCGTGAAGAGCATGTCAAACATGTTAGGCAAGTCCTAGATGTCTTAAAGAAAGAAAAGTTGTTTTTAAAAATGTATAAATATGAATTTGGAAAAACCTCGTTAGTATATATGGGTCATATTATTGGAGGGGGTGAATTGAAGATAGATCGCTCAAAATTCAAAGTCATTGTGGATTGGCCTAAACCCCATAATGTAACATAGGTTAGGAGCCTTTTGGGAGTAGCCCAATATTGGAGAAAGTTCATTTCTAGCTTCTCATCAATTGCAGCTCCATTACATGCCTTGACAAGTGTGAAACAAGTTTTTTAGTGGGGAGGTAAGCAACATAAAGCCTTCAATGCATTGAAAGAGAGAATCAGCACAACACCAGTTCTTGCACTTCCTGACTTAAGACAACCATTTGAGATACAAATCGATGTAAGTGACTATGCTATGGGAGCGGTCTTGATGCAACATAGTAAGCCTATTTGTTACCTTTCTGAAAATTTTAATGGTGCAATAGTTAACTATCCCACATATGACAAAGAATTGTATGCTTTGGTGCAAAGTGTGAAAAAATGTAAACACTATTTGATGGGAAAGGAAACAATAATTCACATTGATCATCAACCATTGCAACACCTACAATCATGAACCAAGCTACAATTGAGGCATTTAAGATGGATGGGTTTCTTGCAGTAATTCCACTTGGTGATAAGGTATAAGAAAGGTATCTATAACAAAGTTTCTGATATGCTATCTAGACCAATTGTTAATGCATCATTTATTCTTAAGCATAATACTATCATGCATGAGATCTATGTTGAACAATATACTTTACATGATATTTTAAATATGTATATGAAACTCTGTGTCAAGGAAACCAAGTAGAGGAATTAGATTACCATGTTCATGATAAATTTTTGTATCATCTTGGCAAGCTATGCATTCCACAGGGTGAAAGAGTCAACATCACAAGGGAAGCACATACTTCTTTTATTGCCGACCATTTTGGTGTAGGCAAGAGGGTGTCACAATTACAAAGGTATTGCTATTGGCCTCTTATGAATGAAAGTGTGTCACGATATGTAAGAGGATGTTCTTTGTGTGCTACTAGTAAGCCTAGCAATAGAAAGTTAGGATTGTATACTCCACTTCCAGTTCCTTCCCGTCCTTGGGAAAGTGTTTCTATGGAATTTGTAGGAGGGATACCCATGTCTAGGAAAAATCATGATTATCTTTATGTTGTGGTGGATCATTTCAACAAAATGTGTATTTTGATGCCTTGTAAGAAGTAGGTTACAACTGCACAAACTGTACAAATGTTCTTTCAAAATGTATGGGTGTATTTTTGGGTTGCCCACATTTATTATTTTTGATCGAGATTCTCGATTTGTTGGGAAATTTTGGTCAAGCTTAGGTGGATTCATGGACACCAAGTTGAAGAAGAGCACAACATTCCATCCACAAACTGATGGCCAAACAAAAGTGGTGAACATAACGATACTACATCTTCTTCATGGTTATTGCAGCAAACATCCTAAGCTTTGTGATGAACACTTACAATAGATTCAACATGCTTATAACCGAGCCAAACATTAATTGACTCAAACATCTCCATTTGATGGATGCTTTAGATACTTACCAAATCTCCTTTAGATTTTATCTTTGGGAAATATGTTGCTATTAATGGACATAGTGACATTGATAAGGCCAAGCGATTCATTGAACAAGTTCATTTGGTGCATCAGATTGTTCAAGAACAGTTGGAAAAGAGTCAAGCCAAGTACAAGACAAGGCATGATAAGAATTGTGTAGACCACAATTTTTAGGTTGGAGATGAAGTTTGGCTTTACATTAGGAAGGAGAAGGTAAAAAACTGAAACCAATCAAGTATGGACCTTTTAAGATTTTAGAAAAGATTGGTAATAATGCGTTCTGGTTGGATTTTCCTCCATATATGAAAATGTATGCAGTTGTTAATGTTGAGAATTTGAGATTATATGAGCCACATTTGATTGAAGATGAAGGAGAGAGTGTTCAAATTCCTTCAATATAATATTTTTCTCCTGAATTTCTTGAAGAATTGCAACAAGATACTATCCTTGACAGAAAAAAAAGAACATTAAGAAGAGGGAGCATGGAGTACCTTCGTGTGGGGCTCAAAGGTAAAATCTAAGTAAAGCCAATGGATTGAGATTGGAAGGGTGAGGGAACTGTACTCTCATCTTTTTGTTGACTGAAAATAGTATTTTGGAGGTCCAAAATCTCCCAGTGGGGAGGAGTGATCCAAGGGATCAGTAAAGTGTCTAAAAGTGCTTGAAACCGGTTCCAAAACATAGATCTCGCTGACCTAAATCCAACACAACATGAATTGCTCAAATATAATATTGTATGCTCCTGACATCACATTTTGATCATTTCCCAAATAGGTAAAATTTTTGCAGGTTGGGTGCAGGACTGCTGACTGGGCAGTTCGTATGATGACTCAACAGGCTGACTAGGTAGGCCGACTGGACAAGATGATTGTACCTTGGGCCAATGACAGGCCGCCAAGTGGCTTCACTGATTCATTAAGGGATTTATGGTTTTTTATTAGTTGATTGGAATTATTGAGTGGGCCAATGGATGGGTGCCGCGTGACCCAGTCATGGGTTGCCACATGGCACCCTAGTACTATGCAAAATTTTGTTAAGGGCGAACTACCACTGGGGAGGATCAAATGCAGGACCTCTAACATGGTATCACAATGCCTTACCGCTATACTTCCGAGTGTTTCTTAATAGTCATTGCAGCGAACTTATATTTAAACCTTCAGCGGTTAAGTGTTAGGGGAAGGGGTCGGGGCTAAGTCCCTGGCTCCTGGTCACTACACAACCCATGAGACCATGGGCAGAGTGGCCAAAGGCTCAAGGCTTAGCCCCAACCTAAGGTCTTACCATGTAAGATATGACTGAAGGTGGATTAGAGTGGAGCTTAGTGGACGAGTGTAGAGATTTGGGGGCTAACCATGGATTTCATGACGTAGTAGAACCATGGCCCGAAATACTGGGGGCTATGCCGATGGGTGTGGGTGGTTAGCCCCATCCCCTAGGCACATGACCCCATGTGGCCTAGATTTTCTGCCAAAAGCTTCATTGCACATTTAAACAAACCAACAAATTGCACTCAAACCAACGGAAATCTTGCTTGCGCCAGGAAAAAATGGCACACAACGGTCCTTGGAATGGTGAAATTCGTAGAACGGTTAGCAGAGAAGTCCAATTTATAGAGTAGTTAGCAGCAAAACTTCTCTAGAGCATAACGTCTTCCATTTTTTGCCAAATTGAGCCCAACAAGCGCCCAACCTAGGGTTTTTGACTATTCTAGAGACATTGGAGACATTATTTTTACATTTTGAGCATTGAAAATCCATGTAAATACAAATTTGAGCACTTAATGAAAGAGGCCCAACATTGGAAGCTGGACCAGAAGATGTAGCTCAGGAGGGGTGAACTCCTTTACCATTTTGCTGTCTTGTGTTACTATACATGGTACATTTGTCTCTGTTTTTATGCTGTCAACTTAGTTTTAAAACCATTATTTAATGTACTTTTGGAAAGTGATCCATTTCCTAAAATACATAAAATTTTACTTGCAAATTTTCCTATCACCTTCAAGTTTGTAAAACCAATCAGTTTCACATGCTTGGAAAGAATTTGATTGAAGGGGCTTTTGATGAGCTTGAAAGAGTGCAACACAATGTAGCTACGTTATGTGATAGTCAATGTGCTGTTCATTTGAATAAATGTCCAACATATCATAGCAAGACTAAGCATATTGATATTAAGTACCATTTTTTAAGATAGGTCATTGATGGAGGTGGAGTAAATCTTAAATGGTTCACACTTATGAAAACTATGTAGACATGTTTATGAAAGAATGTTGTCAGAGAGATTATGGTGGTGTTTGGCTTCTCTTGGTTTACAGAGGAGGTGATGAATGTGTTTGGGAAAGGTGTTAGCTAAATTGTTGGCAAGATAGAGTTTGTTAGAGTGTGACAACAATTGGTTAAAAGAAAATGTAAAACCCTAAATTTACCTACGTGAATTTTATGATTACTCTACTGGTGTTGGTTTTCATAATGTGTGTAATGGTGCCTACTTCATTTTATCACTGAAGCCCAAGAGTTGAAGGGATGTAAGCTTGATTGCAAAAATCCTCCTGACTAGTAAAATACCCTACCTTGCTTTGTGAAGGTTTCCTTAATAAATTGTCATGGTTTTACCATGTAAGTTTCGTATATTGTGTGTTATTCTGAAACTTGTCATTATTTATTTGCTCATGCTAATGTTCTTTATAGGCTATGTAAACCAAGAGCACTTATTTACCACAACAAAGCTGTGACAACTTTGAGAACGATCAATTGATTCTCAAGAACAACCTACAAATACTAATCCTAAAATTTGACATTTTTGGGAACGATCCATTGATCCTCAAAGAACGACTTGTACTTCTATTATATGTTTCAAGGCACTAGTCCTTGTAGTCTGTTGCGCTATTTGAGGAAGGGGTGAAACTGATACTGTGATATAATAGAGGGGAATTAGTTCTACGATTTACTCAAGTCACATATAGTGTGAAGTTAATATCTTACTAAATAACATCCTAACCGTTCAACAAATTCAATACAAGGTTACCGAGAATATCTCTACTAGTTTGTCATAGATTTCTTTGGATGTCTCCAACTTGGAGACATAAGGAATGAGAATCTTTGATGGATTATACTAGAATCCTTTGGGCTATAGCCTCATCCTTATTATAATTGGCTAAGGCTTGAGTTTGTTCCTTAGCAGAAATAGTGACATTCCCTTTGATGTGTTCTAGGAGTTCATTCTCCTTGAGAAGTAAATTAGTCCTCTTCTTCCATGCAAGAAAATTATTGGTACCTACCAATTTGTTGCTTTTCTTGTAAAAATACATTGATGTATATCCAGAAGGGGACATATAATTACTTGATATATTTTGAGATGTAGTGGACTTGCTTTCCCCTTAAAGAATTGATGGCTTGCCTTCCTTAGATCTTGATGTTCTTCAAGTTTCTTTCTCCAAGTGGACTTGACTTGATGATGAGAGTTGCTTGATGACTTGTAGCTTGATGTAGGTCCTGCTTGGATATTCTCTTCTTGTAGGTGCATTTGTGTAAGGCTCTTCTTCTTGATTTCTAGTCTTCCTTGATGAATGATATGTGGTATACCTTCTTGTGATTTGATGTGATTGAGGCTTCTTGGATTGATGCTTCAAATGTTGTAGATGTCCTTCCTTGATGAGTGTTCTTGAGATTCCCTTTCCTTGATGTGTCACCTTAGCTCTGATACCATGTTGAAGAATCAAGGGAAATTCTTTGTAGTGTGATTCTTCTTCACTTGATAACAATTTGTGGAGTATTTTTACTTTTCTTGTTAGTTTAATTTTATTCTTCTTCTTATTAATGCATGTGTGTGTACTTCATCAAATTTCTACCTAAAAAATAAGAACAAGAACACAATATGTTGGCTCTCTACTAGGGCCAAAACCTCTATTCCCTTGAGAGGAAAACCCTTTAGTAAGTTTCTTTTATTGAAGCTTATTGTAGAAAATTTGTGTAGGTTAACCTGATAATGCAATATAAATAAAAGAAGAATACTATAACCTACTTCTATTATCAATTTCCGGAAGCTTAAAGATCGAGCTGAACAATATAACCAAAAGAAGAAGAACCAATGGCACAATAGACATGAAAATACTTTTGGGGAAATCCTCAGATAAAAAACCCACACTATTGTATTATCATACATGGTGGAAATACATAGGAATTGTACAAATCCTTAGCTCTCACAGCTAGCCAACTCTCAGTACAATCCTCACAGATGCTCACAAGCAATCTTGGCTTCTCTCCAACCTTCCTCTTTGCCCTCCAAGCTCCTATTTCCTTATGCTGTTCCTTGTGGATGATTAGCCTATTACCAAGTGGATGATTAAGCCTTCGAAACTGTGCAATCCTCAAGGATGAATCCTTGACTGCATGCATGAGTTTTCTCCATGAGAAAACACTTGCAGCTGATAGTACACTGTCCTTGAACATTTATCTCAACTTGGTCTTTCTCAGAATAGACATGCATGAGTTTTTGATGAGGGAATCTTCAATTAACTGGAGTAGCACTAGTTGAGTGCATTAATGCATCAACTGGCTATTAACTCACTATTAGTTCTTCAAATAGTTTGGAACTAATTTAACTGGACTTAACTCAGTAAACTAAGTTAACTAATTACAACTCAAATATAACTCAATCTTATCTCCTTAATTTTAGGGATAACTCTTGCATGACTTCAGAAAGACTTCTAACTTGAATTTCTCCAACTAATTAATTTAAAATAAATAAATTAATTATTTCCAAGTAGCTGTTAAGACTAAATTCGATTTTAATTCACAATTTAATTCAAGGAAAAATTAAATTAGAATATTCTTGTTACCATATTTCAACACTCCCTCTCAACAAGAAAGGGATTATCTGCCACCCCGATCCTGTCTCTATGGAACTCGAATTTACACTTTGAAAATGCCTTTGTCAAAATGTCAGCATCTTTCTCCTCCGTCGAAATATACTGCAGCAACATGATCCTCCTCGCTACACAGTCTCTGAGATGATGATACCGAATGTCGATGTGCTTGGACCTATCATGAAATACTGGATTCTCAGAGACTTTGATACAACTCTAATTATCACAATAGATCATAGTTGGATCCATCCTCTGATCAAACAAAACAACTAATATTTTCGACATCCAGATGGCCTAACATGATGCCTGACTTGCAGCCATGTATTCTGCCTCTGCCGAGCTGAGTGAAACTGACCTTTGTTTCGTGTTGTACCAAGAAACTACTACTGACCCAAGGTTGAAAATCCCTCCTGATGTGCTCTTTCGATCTGATGGACTCCCTGCCCAATCTGCATCAGTGAAGCCCAATAACTTCACTCCCTTCATCCGTCTGTAACAGAATCCATATTGAGATGTGCCTTTGAGGTATCTCAATACATGCTTTGCCGCCTTCCAAAACACCTTGGTAGGCTGAACCATCGCTTGACTCAGCTGGTTCACCGCATAGCACAAATCTAGTCATGTGTTCATTAAGTACATCAGTGAACCCACAAGCTGCCTGTACACAGTAGCCTCTACCACTTCTCTTGAAGTAGCAACCTCCTTCCTCCAATTACTTGCTAGAGGAGTCTGCATGATCTTGCAATTCTCCATGTGGTATCTCCTAAGTATCTCATTGGCATACTTGCCTTGAGACACAAAAAACTCCCCATCCTTCTGCCACACTTCCATGCCAAGGAAGTAATGCATGAGACCCATGTCTTTCATCTCGAATTCTCTTGCAAGGTCCTCTGTGTAAGACATAATCAACTGATCATCACCAGTCAATATGAGATCATCAACATAAAGTACGATGATCAAAAACTTACCTTTCACCACGATGTGGTACAGGTTCGCATCCACTTCACTCTTTGTCTATCCTAGTGTACCAAGCACGAGGTGCTTTTTTCAGTCCATACAACACTCTCTTGAGTCGGCACATGTGCGACTCACGATCGAAGGTCTCAAAACCTTCCGGATGCTCTATGTACACCTCTTTCTCAATCTGGCCATTGAGGAATGCAGTCTTGACATCCATCTGATGGATCTTCTAACCCATCTGTGCTGATAGTGCCAACATAGATCTGATAGATGAGTACCTTGTGACAGGAGAAAAAGTCTCATCATTGTCAATCCCCTCAACCTGTGGAAAGCCATAGGCAACAAATATTGCCTTATGCTTCTCCACACTACCATCAGCATCTTGCTTTACCTTGTAAAGCCAACGGGAACTCACAACTGACTTGTTCTTCGGTCTCAGAACCACGTCCCAAACACTATTACGAACTATGGAGTCATACTCCTCCACCATAGCATCAACCCAAATCGGCTGCTGCACTGCTTCCTCAAAGGAAGATGGCTCGGTCTCAACACATTCCCCAGCAAGGGCCATGTATCCAGTGTACCTCTCAAGTGATCTCCTTTGTCTGCGCTGAGAAGATGGTGCTCCCACATTCTCTCTCGCATTCTCCAACAATTTGTCAGCTTCTCTTGTGCGCTTCCGTCCATCTCTGGAAGACTCTGCTTAAGTGGATGTCTCCACTCCTAGAAACTCTGCATGCGGCTGCTCCGCATCAGTCTGAGGCTCCTCCTCCTTAGGAACCAACAATTCCTCCACAACTTGTAGTTGGAGCTCCCTCTCAAGGGAAACTCGCATGGCCTTCTGCTCATCAAACTTGAGATCTTTGTGAACCACTGTCCTCCGACTGGTAGGCAAGTACACCCAATAGTTGTGAGGTGTATAAGTGTACCCCACAAATATCCCCAACTCTGTTTTTGGCTCAAGCTTCTTCCGTGCATCCTTGTCACATGGCAATATACCGATGAGGAAAATATCCTGAAGTGACCGACATATGATCTCTTACTGGAGAAATATTCCTCTGGTGTCTTCATCCCAAGTATGTAATGTGGGCTTCTATTATGAAAATAGATCATTGCGTTGCATGCCTCAGCCCACAAGTGAAGTGGTAGGCTTGGTCATGCATCATTACCCATGCTGCCCCTACAATAGTTCTGTTCTTCCTCTCGACCTCCCCATTCTTCTCTGGGTTATGAGGTGCCTTCAACTCTCATTTAATTCCTTTTGCTGCACATAAGTACTTAAAATCTTGAGAGACATATTCTCCACCGTTGTCGCTTCTCAAGGCCTTGATCTTCTTCCCTGACTCTTTCTCGACCAAAGCTTTGAACTCACAAAACTTTGTGAAGGTTTTTTCCTTCTTCTGCATGAAATAAATCCAACATTAACGAGAATAGTCATCAATGAAAATCACATAATACCTTTGCTTCACTATGGATGCCATCGAGAATGGTCAACACAAATCAGTATGAACTCACTCTAAGATATACTCTGCTCAACTGTCTCGATCATGAAAGGAAGACTTGGTGTAATTTCCCAAGGTACAACCTTTGCATGTGTCAACTTGCTCAAGTTTACCTTTGGGAAGTCCTATAGATATTTGCTGCATTATATTCAAAACCCCATGATGCAAATGGCCCAACCGCTTGTGCCACAACTCGCCAATGCCTTGGCTTTACACCAATTCTGCTTTCATACTCAATGATGCACAATCATCTACCTCTACTTTATAGAGATTCTTCACCTGAATCCCTATCCTCTTGGTCTGACCCATGGTTATGTGTCTTAGGAATGCCTTTCCTTTACTGAAGACAACATCGTAGCCTTTGTCCTCCAACATTGCGAGACCAATACCAGGTTATTCTTTAGTCTAGGCACAAACATCACATTTGTCAAAGTGAGAGGAGCTCCATGCTCCCTCTGAAAAAGCAACCGTGCCCATTCCTGAAACACTATACCTTCTATTGTCACCCATCTATATGCACATCTTGAGGTCTTTCTTCTCCAAGGCACTGAATAAATTTTTATCACCGATCATGTGGCATGAGGCTCCACTATCAAGATACTGTTGTGTGTGGAGCATGATTGTTCAGAGATCTTTGTTTCAGCCGAATGTATACCCTAGGAAGTTTGTACACCCCTCCACGAGGGGGGGTGCAGGGGGGACTTGTCCCCCATGCGGGGGTCCGGGGGGGCCGATCCCCCCCGGCTGGGGGGTCTGGGGGCCAGGGCTCGGGGGCAGTGCCCCCGAAGCTAAAAATAGATGTAAAATTGCCTTGTAAAAGTATAGTAATTTCTAGTCAATCTGGGCCGTTCATGATCCGAATCGAATCCAGAAACGACTGACAAAGAACCTTGACTGTATCGAGTTGAACAAATCCTTGAAAGTTATGAAACAACATTAAAAAAAATGTCTTGAACCAGTGGCAATGGCCGCCAACATGGAATGACGAGGACCTCGGTCAAAGCGCGCTGACCGAGGCCCATGGAGACTACGCAGGAGGTCAAAATAGCCCTTGGGAGCCCTGGGAAAACAAGGCCGAAATGGAAAGGCCTTAAGCACTCAGTCATGTTGGGAGCCGAAGAACCACAGACGGAGAAGCAAAAGCGCTAAAGGACAAAGGCGGGACCCGCGCTCTGGAAAACTGGTGGTATTAATCGGGGTGCCCTTGAACGGTAAGAGGTTTTGGAGGAGAGCGGAGTGATCCCACTCAGCGATAGACGCGTGGCAGCAGAGGTGAGAGAAAAACCACCATGATCGCGTGCTATCGATCGAGCAAGTCAACCGCGCTCGACGTGCGTATGACGTTGGATCTGGAGGAGCCCAGATCGGACGGCTGAGATTGCGCCTGATGGAGGAAGTGGAATCGACAAGGGATAAGCCGCGATTTAAAGGGATTTGGAATCCGTTTGACCGCCACGATGGAGAAATAATGTATCCACACCATAACCGAAGAAATGAATCGACGAGCATGTTGGCACTAGTTAGATGAGGACACATGGCACTTCCCGAGCATTCATGCTGACGCCGAACAGGGAACTCCAAGCGCAGTTGCAAAAGGTGAATCAACGCAGGCGGGAGAGGAACCGAACAGGCATAGGGATCGAATGGCTAAAGCCATGAATGGAGATAGTTGAATTCGGGTGGAGGATTTTGAGAGTAGTCCAAGCGACCAAGAGAGACAGTGAACAGTGAACCCTGAGAGGAGGATTGAACACAAAGAACAGTAAAGCCAAGCAGAGGAGACAAAGGGCCGAGCT
Organism: Pinus taeda; assembly: GCA_000404065.3. Lineage (NCBI taxonomy): Eukaryota > Viridiplantae > Streptophyta > Pinopsida > Pinales > Pinaceae > Pinus > Pinus taeda. The sequence continues at coordinate 270,118 of APFE030229967.1, forward strand.
GACCACAAGCAGCATCGAGCACCAGAGAGATTGAAGATTCAAGCCTTCCCATAGAGGAATCTATCTAGATTGAGCATCACAGTTGGCTCTTTCCACTGTAGACCAAAGGTCATAGAGCTGGTAGGAAGAACAAGAGTCTGTGTACTCCGAGTGGCTTGGGGAATCCAAGAACCACCCTACCAAGCAAAATATGCTATCAGGAGAACTCATATTGAGTCCCTGCATTGTAATTTCTCTGCTGTAAGACAATAAAAAAAGGCCACCACTGAAGTTGGACCGGAGACGTAGCCTTGGAGAATAGGGTGAACTCCTTATTAAAAACTATTTGTGTCTTTGTGTTGCTTACTGTATTTCTTTGCTGTCTTTCCATTTAAATGTCTGTGTATTGGAAATATGATCGATCCGTTGTTTCAATAACACAAAACACACACCAGCACATGAGTCTGTAATACCTTTTGTTTAACAAATCTTCTACTGAAGTCACTCATCGGGTGATGATCAGATCAAGTGGTATTAGAGATCTAGGCTGTAAGGTTAGACAAGCTTGTGTTGGTTTAGTTGTGAATGCTCACTAGATCAAAGTTCAAATTAGGAGAAGGAGAGTTGGTGGAAACTAATCTTGTAATTGGGAGAGTCTATTCTCGGAAGACAATGTTAGAAGAAGGTTCTATAGGGCTAGACCCTCAATTCATAGAAAGTTTCCTAGATATAAAGTCTATGGTAGAAGAAATGTATAGGGAATTTAGAAAGCATAGGGATGAAGATTCATCAGGTTCTAAACGAGATAAAGAAGAGGATGAATCTCATTCCCATGACCACTCAAAAGGAAAGGGAAAAGAAGAAAGCTTTCCTACACCTCCTAATAGCACTGTGCATAATAAGAAAGCATCCTTGATTAAACTAAATGTTAAATTTGATTTGCGTATATACGATGGAGAGATAAATGCTGAAAAGTTGGACAATTGGATTAGAAAAATTGATGTGTATTGCAGAGTACAGAACATAGACTCAGATAAGAGTAAGATTGAGCTGGAAAGCCTACGCCTAGGAGGCATTGCCTTGGTTTGGTGGGAAGGCAGAACCCAAGTTGATATGAAAAGACATGGTAAGACCATCACTGTCTGGAGTGAATTTGTTGCTGCAATCAAAAAGAAGTTCTATCCATTGGCCTACATGCAACAAGCCATGATGAGTTGGCAAACTCTTCGGTAATTGAAAGGGAAAAATGTACAAGGGTATACTCAAGAGTTCAGAAAGAGAGCATTGATGTTGGGTATCGCATTAGACTCACTAGAAACTCTTTTGAAGTACATTGGTGGTCTACACAACTACATGAGGCATACCATCCTCATGTTTAATCCCACTAGTATATATGAGGTATCTGTACAAACTACTCATCTAGAAGCTAGAGGAAAGAATGGAAATCCAGAAGTTGGGGGACCATCCCAACCCAGTGTAAGCAAGAGCAAGGAGAAAAGAAAGCAGAAGTGGAAAGCAAGGAAGGCTAACACTGCACAATAAGGCAAAGCTTCATGCACTCATTGTTAAAAGGAGGGGCATGATGATGAGCATTGTTGGATTCTGCATCCAGAGCTGAGACCTAAGAAGTCTGAGGGCAAGAAGAAGAAGACTGCTGCAGCTATTCAGCAAGATTTGGGGTCAGACTCGGGAGATGAAACAATCATTGCAGCCACAAGTATAAAAGGTAAGAATTCTGAAGCATCTACTAGTAATTCTGCTCAATCTGTTATTGATGAAGAACATGAGAGAAAAAAGACATGAGCTTTTCCATATTCGAGTTGTTTCCAAAAATCAAAAGATTGATACTTTGTTTGATAGTGGCTCACAAGTAAATCTAATTTCTAAAGCAATTGTAAAGAAATTGGGATTAACAACTACACCTCATAAGAAACCATACCCATTAGGATAGTTGAATGATAAAGCACAACTACAAGTGACTAGATAGTGCAAACTCAAGTTTTCTTTTGGGTCAGCATTTGTAGATGAGGTTGAGTTAGATGTAATTCCTTTGGATATATGTGGAATTGTTTTAGGAAGTCCTTACTTGTATTATAGAAAGGCTATTTTCTATAGAGTTGAGAACAAGTATCTACTTGTTAAAGATGGAATCGAATACTTTGTAAGAGCTCACAAGCTCAAGAATAATTATACTCTCATAAACTCAGGACAAATGAAAAGAATGATAAATTCATGCAAACAGTTCTTACTGATGGTTGTAAAGGAAAAGACACCTGATAAGACCAATACATTTGAGGGTTGTAATGTTGATCAACAAGCTGATATAGAAAAGATTGTTTCAAAGTATGATGTCTTATTTAAAGAACCTAAAGGTCTGCCACCCAAAAAGGGAATAGTACATGATATTATTTTGCAGCAAGATGTTCCTTTTCCTAACATTGGGATGTACAGGTTGTCTACTTTAGAGAATGCTGAAATCAAGAAGCAGGTGTAGGAGTTGCTCGAGAAAGGGTTCATCAGGCCTAGCACATCACCATGTGGGTCACCAATTGTTTTGGTGAAAAAGAAAGATGGCTCGTGGAGAATGTGCATTGATTACCAAGCACTTAATAAGATAACAATAAAAAATCATTATCCCCTTCCTCGCATAGATGATCTTTTAGATCAATTGAAGGAAGCTGTTTATTTGAGCAAGCTGGATTTGCATAGCGGATACCATCAGGTCAGAGTTGCAGAGCAAGATGCATGGAAGACTTCTTTCAAAACGAAGCAAGGATTGTATGAATGGCTGGTTATGCCTTTTGGCTTGAACAATGCTCCTGCTACTTTCATGAGATTAACGAACGATGTACTCAGACCTTTTCTTGATGATTTTGTTATTGTGTATCTAGATGACATTATGATTTTTAGTAAAACGTGGGAAAAACATTTAAAGCATGTTAAGCAGACATTAGATGTTTTGAGAAGAGAGAAACTTTATGTTAATCTCTCCAAATGTGAATTTGGAAAAACCTCTCTAAATTATTTGGGTCATATAGTAGGGGGAGGTGAATTGAAAATAGATCCCTCTAAAGTGGCAGTCATCATAAACTGGCCTAAACCCAAGTCTTCTACAGAAGTGAGAAGCTTCTGAGGAGCAGCACAATATTGGAGGAAGTTCATTTCAAGTTTTTCCTCAATTGCAGCTCCCTGACATGCTTTGAAAAGATTAAATAGGGTGTTTCAGTGGGGAGGAAAACAATAGAAAACCTTCGACACCTTGAAAGAAAAAATTAGTAAAACACCTATACTACCACTGCTAGATCTACAAAGGCCATTTGAGATCCAAACTGATGCCAGTGACTATGCCATGGGAGCAGTTTTGACACAACACGGTGTAGTGGCCAATCTAGGGTGCTAGATTAGACTAGATTTATTATCGACCACGGTAAGTAAACTTCGAGGCATACGTCTAAAATCTATAGACATAAAGGATTCCTAACTCAGTGTTTGTTGTGATAGGTGACAATACTTCTTTACAGAAGGTTGAGATATGTTTCCCCTCACCTTAACACTCAGATCACCTAGGTTATCTAACTGTCCTAAGGATACATCGTATGGGTAGATTGAGATTTTAATCCCCTTACAAGGATTCTATGCATAAAAGCTCTGTCTAGTTAACACTGAAATATTCATAAAGAAATAAAAAACACACTGAACTTTAAATGCATAAACAAATAGAGTCTATGGAGAGGCTTTAAAATATAACGCTGGATCAAATCTCTTACAAGACCTAGTTCAATGATCTAACGATAAGATCTTCAAGCGATCACCATAAATACCATTTGTGAGAATTCATAATCAAATCGACAAAATCATGAGCATGGAAATAACATTAAACAGTATGCGTTCTATGTAAATTCAATAGCTATGGAAATAACATTAAACAATATGCGTTCTATGTAAATTCAAAAGCTATGGAAACGAAATGAACAGTATACCAATCCACGCAGGGCCCGTCCACGTTTCAATGGTACACTGGAATGAACTCAAGCAATGATAGTATTAACGCATAGATAATGCTGGAGAAAAATCGTAACTATATTCAAATGCTGAAGATTGCAATCACATATATGAATTCGGTTCTCAAAACAATACACAGAGAATAATCGTAACTTGTCTCTGAAACAAAAATAATACACAGTCTTTATCTGCCTTCCTATCTAAATCGAATGCACATTCATTAAGCAGATGTTTCTGCTTTTACAGTGGAGTGATTTTTGGTCATTCTAATATGAACCGATTTCCAAAAAAGACAAAACGAAACTGGTTTGGAAACCATGGCTTTTACTGCCTTTGTAACCAAAACGCTGGGGTTTGACCCAACGTTGACCGCAGGAGCTCGTTCCTATCCATTGCTTTGGCTTTCCTGTCATGCCACGTGTCAGATGATAAACCATTTACAGGATGTTATGTCTTCCTGTAACCTTTTTGTTGAAAATTCCTAATTTCTAACATAAAAATTCATAAATTAACTTTAATGCAAACTAACAACTATAATGCTATTAACTAATCAATTTCGATGGATGTAAAGGGGTCTATGGAGGAAAAAGATAGACAAATGATGATGCTTTTATAAGAAAAAGATGGTAATGGAATGGTACCAACATCTCCCCCAAGCTTAATGTCTTAGCATGTCCTCATGCTAAGCCTGATGTGCGGCCTCTATACTCTGTCCCTGCCTGTACCTCTGCTGCCTTTAACAATGAATCTATGTTCTTTTTAGCTTGGGCTTCCTTCTGGATGTGGAGCTCATGCTTCAAACTCTTGTATTTCTTCTTGAGGGCTTTCTTTTTGGTATACCATTTAGTTTCCCAGTTGCAAATGTCAGTCTGTTCAGCCTTGAGCTCTTTAATTTGCTCCTTAAGCTTCTCATTCTTCTGCCGGGTTTTCTTACTTTGAAATTTCAACATCTCATTCTCCCTCTTAATAAATTTTTCCAGCATGTTGGCCTCCATCAGTTCTTCTTTTAATTTTTCAATTTGCTTTTCCAGCCTCCTTTGTTTCTTAGTTGTAGGTGGTGACTCCTTTCCTTGCCTATTGTTTCTCTCAACCTCCGTTTCGGCTTCTTGTCCATGCTGTGAGTGAGCACTGCTCTCGATGTCCATCGGTGCATGTGCATTTGATTTGGGTTGATCTTCTTGTGGCTGGGTCTTTTTTGCTCTCCTGGATCTTCTTGTATAGGTTGTGAAAATTTTATCTTGCTCCATTTTCTGGGTAGCCTCTTGTCTCATCTTTCTCGTCCTCACACTGCTACTAGGTGGAGGGACATTGCTTGATTTATGCACATGAATCTCTTCATCAACGTCAAGCATATATCATGAGTGCTCTTGTTGTTCTTGCTCATCCTCTCCATCTTTGATTTGATTGGCAACCAGGAATTCCTTCCTTGTCTTGCCCCTTTTCTTCACTTCAAATTCAATGAGAATCTTAATCAACCCAAAGTGATATAAACTTTTGTCCTCATTACCTTTCTGCTTTTGGATAGTCTTTGACATCTTGGTCAAGCTTTGCAAGAGGAAATATGGTAAACTAATAGTGCACTTCCCCTTTAAATGTAACATAAGTTTAATATGGTACAAATAGACTATGCTATATCGACCCTCACATGTAACAAACTTTTGGATGATATACACCATCTCGTCCCGTGGATGCATCAACCAACTCCTTGGGACACCCTTCTTCTAGTTAACCGATGAAACCCTCAACCTGGACATGAATTGGGTCCATGATTTCTCTTTGAATTGTTTAGTTTTGAAGTACTTCTCTCCTTCTGGGCTGATCCCTAAGGACTGTGCTATAGTGTCTTCTGAGACTCTAAATGAGAAATTACCTATCAACGCTTTCTCCCCATTAAATGTAAAGGAAAACTGTTTAGTCACTTCCTCGTTGCTTCCATTAAACTTTTCCAAGAAGGGTAGCCACTGTTTCTATCTTAAAATTGCAATGCAGTCATTGTGGTACTGAGAACTATCAAATATGTTTGGTTGTACTCTATTAGTCATTTTGACAGAGAACTCTTGCTCTAACCCTCTTCGTTTATGCTTATTAATTGAACAAGGGTATATTGGTTTGTTACCTTTGATTTTCGCTTCACACAATTGACCTGGTGGCGTCCTCTGTTCTTCGCACTCAGCGCTTTCAATGGCTTGAGCAGTGACCGGATGACTGGCCTTGAATTATGGCGGAGGTGGAAATTTGTGAGCCCAAATACTGTGCTTTCCTTTCGTAGCACTTGGTGTTCTCGGCCTCCATTTTTGAAATCAAAACACTTTGAATTTCTAATATGGAACACCCTTTCTACAACTGAGAATGAAATAGAATTTTAACAACTGACTCGACCCAATTCACTATAATAATAATAGAGCATATTCATAGTCCAATGACAGAGGAGTATCTGTACTGGGTTGTGTGAATACCATCATGAGAACGCCGTGAGCATGTATGAAGTACTGGAGTGTAATAACCAATAGTCGCTTGCATGAGTCGACTTGGTCGAGTGATCATGTTATAAGTTGGTCGATTCAAAATCAATGCATGAAACCGTATAACATTTGGCTTCCCAATAGTTCACCACCTGTCCCTTGCTCATTGGTTCTTGGCCGACTAAAGAGATGTTGGACCAAAAGTAAGGTTTGATGGCTGATAGGGAGTGAATAACAAGGCTGGGAGGGTGGTGGAATAGAGGATTAAAAATCGTAGGAGAAGTATGGGGATAGGCTAGAGTGTTGGGAAATGGTAGGAATTAGGAATATGACAAGAGTGGTGGATACGTGGGTGTTTTTGAAATTGATTATAAGCAGTTACAGTCATCACATTTAACACTAAATTAATCTAAGAATTTAAATGTTAAAAATAAAAATGATAACAATACTTTACACTTTTATTGGTTGATCAAGAGTTGAGTTGGCGTGCATAGGTAGGATTTCTTGTTCAGATATGACTAATCTTTGATGTCCATAACAGGTCCCTCTGAGATGAATTTGGATGCAACAGGTCCCGCTGAGATCTGGAGAATGTTTGGGCTGCCTCTTTGAAATCTGGAAAAGAACTATATGTGTGTAGCTTCCTTAACCTTTGATGTTTGATGGAGCCTCGGTGACAAGCAACCTTTGGATCTCTGTTGAACTTTGCTGAAGCTTTGCTAAAGTAGCTTGAGATAGCAGTCTCTAACAGGTCCCTTTTATGTTATTTGAACAGGTCCCTCTATTGTTGGTGCTGGTATCATGGTCTTCTGAACAGGTCCCACTGCATAGTGCTTAAAACAGGTCCCTCTGATTAGAACAAAGACAAAAACAACTTCTTTATTGAAATACTGGAGTGCTGAAACAAACTTCTTTGAGAATTTACAATGAAGAGATAAACTCTTTGAAAATTTGTAGTGAGGAGATGAGATAAAAAAACAAAAATGCTGATGCTTCTCCCCCACTGAAGCTTTGACTTGTCCTCAAGTAATTATTAAATCGATGAATCAACAGGAAACAAAAAGAACAAGGAATTCTTACCAGCCAAAGAATTGGTTTTCAAGTAAGAATTCTGGGTTAGAGTGTGCAGAGTCTGGTTTTCACATCTAAACCATTA
>APFE030229967.1:285417-300904 GCA_000404065.3 Pinus taeda
GGAACTAGCTTGCTCAAGCCATGGAGACAAGCTTTTATAGAGGAAAAGGAAGAGATAAGGTCAATCCCCCACAATAATGGATTTGGCTTCATCACTTGGAAACTTCCATGGAATGGTGGCAAACTACTTCCCATCCAAGGAGATTCGAAGCCAAACCATCCTCACTTAACTTGGAGTCAGTTGGTGAATGAGTTGGACAGAACCTTCGGAGGTTTGATTAGTTCAAAACTTTGCCAAAAGGGTTGGCGCGATTGCGACTCTAGGACAGAGCGCTAATGGCGCGCCCTTTCAATAGGATTTTCCCCATTGGCACGGGCATAACACAGGGGACCAGCGCTAATGTAAAAAGGGTTGTTTTTAAGGGAAAAGAGCAGGAGATGTCTTAAGGGCATATGAAGCTCATGTTTGGAGGTGAATAATGCAAGTGGTTTCAAGTATTTTCACTTCTCACAAGTCCCGGAATGTGTTCTCCAAGTTGCAGGAGAGGGGTAATAGGGATGGTGAAAAATAGTGACAAATTAGTGTGTAACAGATAAATTTTTGGAGAGGTAAATCCCCTCTACGGATAGAGGTGATCCCTACTAGCCCAGAACGGGTCTAACAACAATCAAACAATGCTATCACGCAAGTTACTAATTGCAAATAAAAGGTAGGTGATGAAGACCTACTTGAGATCCAATGCTTCCATTTGTAGAAGAGATGTCGCCCACGTTCCTTTGCCTTGGCCGGTCACAATCCTCCACTATCCACATGGATGGACACCTGCAAACAAAGAGAACAACACAAACACAAGCGTGAAATCTAATATATGCAATTATACATCAGTCAGGAAGGAGATAATTCAACATCAACCATTACAAGTACAACGAGAATGGAACCATAATGATAGTCATCTATTATTAATAATTCAACAAAGAAGAATACAACCAGCATCTTGACGTCGAGTCCTCCTTTGGCTGTGCTTAGGTACACAAGTCTTGCAAAAGCTTGAAGGGTTGAGGACAAGCTCTCTCTCTCTTAGTGACAAAGTCTTCTTACTTAGGTAAAGCCTTATGGATACAAAGAAGGCTCTTGCAACTCCAATCTCTTGATATCTTCCTTTCAGCACAAGTATTGCCACTAGAGTCAGAACTAGCTTGCTCAAGCCATAAAGACAAGCTTTTATAGAGGAAAAGGAAGAGATAAGGTCAATCACAACAATAATGGATTTGGCTTCATCACTTGGAAACTTCCATGGAATGGTGGAAAACTACTTCCCATCCAAGGAGATTTGAAGCCAAACCATCCTCACTTAACTTGGAGTCAGTTGGTGAATGAGTTGGACAGAACCTTCGGAGGTTTGATTAGTTCAAAACTTTGCCCAAAATGGTTGGCGCGATTGCGACTCTCAGACAGAGCGCTAATGGCGCACCCTTTCAATAGGATTTTCCCCATTGGCGTGGGCATAACACAAGAGACCAACGCTAATGTAAAAAGGGCTATTTTTAAGGGCAAAGAGCAGGAGATGTCTTAAGGGCATATGAAGCTCATGTTTGGAGGTGAATAATGCAAGTGGTTTCAAGTCTTGTCACTTCTCACAAGTCCTAGAATGTGTTCTCCAAGGTGCAGGAGAGGGGTAACAGGGATGGTGAAAAACGGTGACAAATTACTGTGTAACAAGGACCATCCTGGAGAAATAAATGGAGATCCATGCCTTGTCTCTCAATTTGGAGAGGGTTAAGTGGATTATCAGGTATTTGGAGCAGAGGAACAAACAACTCAAATACCATCATGAGATCATGGAGTTGCAAAACATTTGCGAGAATCGCCAAGCTGCCCAACAGAGGAGGATTGAGCTCACTCCATTAGATCAAGAGATTAACAATGACCGAGGGTCTTGGCTCGAGCGAATCAACATCCACCTTGAGAGACTGCTAGAGAAGGCCGACAAGGACAAAAAATTATTGAGGCATATGGTTTATCACTACAGGGAATGGAACATGAGTTCAGAGGCTCGGATAAGGAGTTTGAAGGCGAAATTGAGGAAAGCGACAAAAAGAAAAAAGAGGAAAAAATAGCAAGATCGGCTCCAAATATTAGCTGAAGCCTCTGTGGTCCAGCATAACACTTCATAGAGGATCTCCAGCCCAAATTTCAAAACATTTGGGGCAATTTTGGTCATTTGACAAATTTTTGTGCACAAAACAGGGTTTTTCTCCCTATGCGCTGCGCCACTGGCGCGACGCTTATGATAGGGAGCTCCAAATCAAGAAAGGTTTGCATTTTTGGATTCAGCATGAAAAATCATGCCTACTGGTGCATGGCCAAGAAGTTTGGGCAAGATTTGAGTCCCCAAGGCGTCAAAAACACTCAAACAATGACCTCTCTGCCCCTATTTTGACACACAGGAAGCGGTCTTGGGAGATTGAAGTTTTGGAGCGGCAAATGAGCACCAAATTTAGAAATTCCACTTGGGTTAGAAAGTAGATAGGCGGGGATTTCTAACAAGCACACTTGGACACAATTTGGACTTCAGAAAGTACCTCAAAATTGCCTCCAAAGTGGCATAGTGCATATTGTTTTGGGCGTGGTGCAGAGAGACCCAAAGGCCAAAATCACTTCTGCTCCGCGACATTTCAATTCGTGACTTTCTCCAAGTGGGCCTGCTCATTTACACTAAATTTTTCTCGGCACCTAAGGCAAAGTTTAAAAATTATTTTCACTAAAGATTGGCTTCTATCCAAGTGGCAAAGGAAGGCGAGCAGTCACCCAAGCAATTTGTCATTTTTGTAACACTGCACCTGTCACTAATGGTTGGCTTTCCATTTCCAGTTTGTAGTGATTTGAAAAACTCCCCAACTTTGGATCGTTCCATTTCCCAATGGCAAAGTCTATTTATTGTATGTAAAACCATTTGCAAAGGGTTGGTTGTAATTTCTGGGAGACTGTAGGAAAGAAACTCAGTTCTTCATTGTATATTTTGAAAGAAAATTAATGAAAGGAAACACCTCTAGTTCATGAGATTCATGTGGTGTGAGTGTAGCAAATGTGTTCTCTTTATGTTTCATATGTATTTCATTATGTTTCACAGTTCATTCATATTCATTTCCAGTGAAATTTTCTAAGTAAGATAAGGTAGAATTCATGTTTATTGCTCTGCCTGTGGGAAAGTTTCACGTTATGTGTTCTTGTTCTATTGAAAAGGATTCATGTGTTTATTCCCTTTTCACCTTCCTAAACAATCTTTCCATTCCATATTATTTCAAATTTAATTGCTATACTTTCCGCCTGTCTTGCATCACGAAGTAATCTGTGCCTTTGTGTTAAATTCTTTGCTCATGCTGTTCGTTGGTCCCATACATCCCAGAAACTCAGTCATTTATCAAAAATTGCCTCTTGTTTCCATATTTATTTACCTAGCCTAAAATCAATATTCACTGTAAGTCACCTCAGACCATATCGCTTATTTATTCACTGATCATGACACGGAGAGAGCCCTCTCCTATTCTGGTAGGGCTAGCTACCAGACTGAGCGTGGTTAGTGGTTACCCTGAATTTTGCCTTCCTTCAGCCTAAGGTAGATTTAGGTTCTAACATAGTGGTGACTCCACTGGGGAGAGATATTGCACCCCTTACTTCTTGATAATTCTAAGCTTCTGGATGATAGGTTTACAATTTGATAGGTTGAGTGAGTTGGTTATGTCCTTTTGATTTTTCTTAATAGCATGCTGGCTTCTAGAATATATACCAGAGCTAATCCAGATCCAGATCCTCCGTACATCTACAAAAATCCCAATTTGATTCCAAGACTTCGTCGTCAAGAGAACTCTATATCTCCTATGTTCAAATCCCATTCATGTCCTGACATTTTTGAATATCTTGAAGAGCTAGATTTTGATGAGCAGTTTGAAATATCATTGTTCGAGACCAAATCCGAAAGGGCAGTTGACTCTACTGTCCCCAATCCACAGTTTCTTGTCGACTTGGAAACTGAAAGAGCTAACCGGTCAATTGATAATTACATTGTGGCACAGATTCAAACTCCAATTGTTAGCCCCCTACAAACTGTGCACACTCCTCCAAGGCCAAACCCTCCAAGAGTGATGGCTGCTCGTTTTGCGCATGTCCTGCCTCAAGTTTTAGATGATATGCCGCAGATTATCATAGCAAAATCTCGTTTTTTGATGGCACTCCTAACAACATTACCACTCAGCAACATGTGGACAGAATGGCAAATTTCTGTGAACTTCACAATATCAATGCGAATAATGTGGTAATGAGACTCTTTGTACAGACATTTGCAGGTGAAGTGAGGAAATGGTTCAGAGATTTTCCGGCTTCATGTATCGCTACCTTGGCCGACCTACAAAGACAACTTTTAGGTCGCTGGGAAGTGAAAAAGAATCCTCTCCAAATTTTGGCTGAATATGAGCAAATCAAACGAAATGGTGGTGAGTCGGTCCAAGACTACTGCATTAGATTCAATTCTGTTTATATTGAAATTCCCAATCATCTAAGTCCACCTGTGGGGCTAGCCATGGTGAAGTTTCCAGATGGTTTTGATGTTGACATGGCTTATAAATTAGTAGAGAGAGTACCGACCACAATGGAAGACATGCAGAAGATCGCGGTCAGTGTTGAAGCAAATCTGTTAACCAAGAGGGCTAGAGCAAAGGCAGAGAAGAAGGTCACCGTAAAAGAAGAATCTTCCTCGGTAGTCAATTACTCCGGAAGGTAGAGCAGATGCTTGAAAGGGTGAAACTTAACAAACCCGAGCCACAAGTTAGAAATCCTAACTTCCGTGGCCAACAACAACCACAATATAGAATAAGGCAGAGAGATCAGCGAGCCCAAGAGCAGACATCACAGTAGCCAGTACAACCACCCTTGCAGCAAAATTTTGTGCATGGACCGGAGTCAGATGAGGACAGGAATATAATAGGTGAGGAAAACCACTTCTTTACTCCGGATGATTTGCCTACTTATATTACCGAGGATGAGGAGTATGCAAAAAGTTCATCCGTACACAAAGAAGCAGATTTCATTCTAGCAAATGACACCATTTTGGAGGAAGAATCAGATGAGTACCAAAGAGGCTACATGAATGCTCTGTCTGCCCAGTAGCAGCGATATTCACTTAGAAACAGAGACATGCCGGTTAAACCAATTCAGAAGAGGAAGGACGGTGAGACATCAAAGAATGATTCATCAGTTGCACAAAGGAAAGGAAAGGAGGCGGTTGATCCGGATAGGAGCAAATCATCATCAGCAGAAAAATCAAATCAGCCAATTGCATCAAAAGAAAAGGAATGGAAAGAAATCCTAGTCAAAGAGGTATAAAAGATTCCTACTTTTAATTTAGAGAATGAAATTTCTAAATTGAAGGTATCCATTCCCTTGACTGAAATAATGAGGAACAGAAGTTATAGAAGTCAAGTGTCCAAAATTTTGAATTTTGACCCAATGTCTAACATGGTGAATGTCAAAGATGATCAACCCGAAATGATTTTTGGGCCAACATCGAATGGTGATTCTCCTGATAGTGATGTGCCACCTTTTTATATCAGTTTAAGATTGCATGATTTTGTGTTACATAATGCCATGTTCGATTTTGGAGCTTCTCAGAATCTCATGCCCAAGGCTATCATGGATAAGCTGGGTCTGGACATCACCCGGCAATACCATGATCTCTATTCATTTGATTCCAGCAGAGTAAGATGTATCGGGCTCATCAAAGACTTGGTTGTGAGTCTGGATCAACTCCCAATGAAGAATGTTTTGATGGATATTGTTGTAGAAGATATTCCTCCCAGGTTTGGCATGCTTCTTTCCAGGTCTTGGTTAGAAAAATTGAAAGGGACACTGCAACTAGATTTCTCCTATGCAACGATTTCGGTGTTTGGCCAAATGAGGAAATTGTATCGGGAACAAAAAAATGAAATACATGATTACAAGCAAGGAGAAACCAATAAATCATCCGATTAATTATGTACATACAAATTTAGAGTCTTTTGTTTTGTATTCTGATGGTTTCAATGATATCGATAGTTAGTTAGTAGAAGCAAATGATATTCCAGAAATAACGGAAAACTTCAGAGGAGTTTTAAAGAGAGAAGGACAAGAACAACAGAACACCGTTGAGCACTCAGTTGAAAGTAATGGACAGCAAGCAGACAAAGCACGTCAAACATATTTTCAGCACTTACAAAAAGAGGAAGAAGGTTTGTGGACCATGGACTTCGATGGAGCAGTGGGAAATGATGGCGTTGGAATTGGGATTTGGGTACACAGTCCTTTCTCCACCCCGAACAAAGTGCCTAGTAACGCATAGGTATGCTCTTACAAGTTGGCTCTTGGTTGTTCAAATAATGAAGCTGAGTATGAAGCTCTGGTTGCTGGCCTAAAAATTCTAAGAAATATGAATGCTAAGAGGATCGCAGTATATGGCGACTCAGAATTGGTGATTAAGCAGGTCAAAGGCAAATATCAAGCAGGGCATCCTCAGATGCGGGCTTACCGTAATGCAGTTCTAGACATCCTAAAATTATTTTCAGAATATACTTTGACATGTGTGTCTCGTATACAAAATAGAATTGTCGATGCTCTTGCTAAGGCAACAAGTAGTTTGAAGATCCCAATGAACTCTAGTAATAAATTTGAAATCCATGTCAAGCACCCTCCGACCGTCCCGGACAATCAGAGATATTGGCAAGTTTTCCAAGATGATGAGGAGATCGATGATTTTCTGCAAAACAAAGGTAAGTTCAAAGAAACCTCAATTGATGTAGAAAATGATGATGGTAAAGATAATGGTAAAGATGATGTGTAGATCAATGAAATGGATGTGTTTCAGCTAAAGAATTTACGTTATTCCTAAAGGTTTGATACCTTTAGAAGAAATCTTTGATCAAGATGATGTAGCCCACAAACCAACATTACAGCCAACAGAGAAGGGTGTGGAAGAGGTCAATGTCGGAACGGCTGCTAATCCTAAAATGGTAAAACTGTCTAAAGCATTGCCACCAAAAATAAAGGACAAATATATCAGTTTGTTGTCTTCATTTGCCGATGTGTTTGCTTGGGACTATTCCGTCTTAAAGACATATGATACCAATATAATTCAACACATATACCCATTAAGCCCAATCAGAAACCTTTCTGGCAGAAGTTGAGAAGGCTAAATCCAAAACTGCTGCCATCAATTGAAAAGGAGATAAATAGGTTGTACAAATTAGGGATCATTGTTCCCATCATATTTTCGGATTGGATCTCTAATTTGGTGCATGTACAAAAGAAGACAGGTGAGATTCGCTTGTGCATTGATTTTAGAAATCTCAATAAAGTTTCGTTGAAAGATAACTATCCACTGCCCAAAATGGACCATATACTTCAGCGAGTACTGGGAGCATCTCGTATGTCACTACTTGATGGTTATTCTGGATATAACCAAGTTTCTGTCCATGAAGATGACCAAGACAAGATAGCATTCACCACTCCGTGGGGAACTTTTCATTACGCTAAAATGCCTTTCGGTTTGAAGAACGCGGGTGCTACATTTCAGCGTGCAATGGACTTGGCTTTCGCAAATGAGAAGGATGTCTTTTTGGTTGTGTACCTTGATGATCTGACTGTGTTTTCCAAATCTGATGAAGAACACATGTACCATCTAAAAACTGTCTTTCAAAAGTGCAGAAAATATGGTCTATCATTGAATCCGAAAAAGAGCTTGTTCCCCATGGAGGAAGGCAAACTACTTGGGCACATTATCTCAAAAGATGGAATTCGTATTGACCCAGCATGTGTACAAGCGATTTAGCAAACTGATTTGCCCTGGAATAAGAAAGAGATTAAATATTTCAATGGTAAAATGAATTTTCTATGCTGCTTTGTACCTAATCTTGTGGAACACCTAAGAGAGATTACAAACATGCTTAAGAAGGACAGCCAAGTGAAATGGATGGAGGAGGCTGTAAAATATTTCAATTTAGTCAAATTGGCTATTTCTTCAACTCCAGTTCTAGTTAGCCCGGACTACACTTAGGATTTGATATTGTTTTCATTCGCTTCGGAGCATACTATGGCAGTTGTGTTATTGCAGAAAAGAGATGATCACGAAAGGCCAATTGCTTTCTTCAACAAAGCTATAAGAGATGTAGCCTTAAAATACAACATCATTGAGAAGCAAGTCCTTGCACTTGTGAAAGCATTGAAAGATTTTTGGGTATATATTCTGCATTCTCATATTTTGGCTTATGTTCCTAATGTTGTTGTCAAAGATGTTTTAGTGCAGATAAATCTGGAAGGAAGACGAGGCAAGTGGATTGCAACTTTGTTGGAATATGATGTAGAAATAAAGCCCACAAAGCTTGTTAAAATATAGGGATTGGAAAAGTTAATGGCTGAGTCAAACTTGCACGCCTTAGACATAAATCGGATCGCTGCTATGTCCGATGAGAATGAGAAAATTTTGTCAATTCACGTATCTAAAATGTTTGCTCTTTCTCCATGGTATTCATATATCAGATATGTACTTAAAAAATTTTCACCACCACCTGGCATGACTAGAAACAAAGCTAGAACACTCAAATTGAAGGCTGCCAATTTTTGCATTCTAAATTATGCACTTTATTGGAAAGATCCCGGTGGCGTTTTGTTAAATTGCTTGGTGGAAAAAGAAGCAAAGAAGGTCATGGAGGATTTCCACGAGGGAGACTGTGGTGGTCACCTTTTTTGGAAATTAACAGCAAATAAAGTCCTGAGAGTGGGATATTATTGGCCAACATTGTTTGCTGATGTATATAAGATGGTCAAGAGCTGTCATAAGTGTCAGATTTTCGAAGGAAGGCAGAAGTTACAGCCTTTGCCACTTAAGCCCATTGAGGTGAGTGCCCCTTTTCAACAATGGGGGTTGGATTTCATTGGTGAAATTCATCCCACTTCTTCCGGTCAGCATAGATGGATCCTCACAGCGACAGATTATTTCACGAAATGGATCGAAGCAATTCCCACGAGACAAGCTACACATGTGGTAATTATTTCATTCCTTGAAAATAACATCTTGTCTCGCTTTGGTTGCCCAATAAGTTAATCACTGATAACACAACAGCTTTCAAATAAAAAAGGATGGTAGAATTTTGTCATAAATATCACATCATTTTGGGTCACTCAACTGCCTATCATCTGCAAGGTAATGGATTGTCGGAGTCTTCTAATAAATCATTTGTCAACATCATGAATAAGCTGTGGGAAATAAACAAGAATAGTTGGCATAAGAGGTTGGTCAATGCACTTTGGGCAGATCGGGTCAGTCAGAAAAAATCCATTGGTATGTCCCCATTTGAGCTTGTTTATGGAGTTGATACAGTGTTTCCCACCTCTCTCGTAGCTCCAATAGTCAAACTTCTTCAGGAGGCCGGTAGTGAAGACAATCCTATGCAGAGAAGGTTGAATCAAATGGTCCACTTGTAGCAGACTAGAGAAGAAGTCTTCCAGAACACATCCAAGTTGCAGGAGAAGATTAAGAAAATTTATGACAGAAAAGCAAAGGTGGACAAATTTCAGTTGGATGATGTGGTGTTGAAGTGGGATGCAAGGAATGAGGAAAAAGGTAAGCACAGTAAGTTCGAGAATCTCTAGAAAGGTCCCTTCAAGGTTGCAGCATATCAGGGTCAAAATGCCTTTCTTCTGAAGGAAATGAATGGGGAAGATTTCCCCGGAGGGCCGATCAATGGTCGACTACTCAAACGGTACCATTTCTGAGTTATTGACGCTGCTTCCACTATAACTGTAAATACCATTTTATTTCAGTTTGGTTAGAGTTTGTCAAGTTAGTCTTCAAGTCATTTCAATTTAAAATTTGAGTCAATTTTTTGGTCATTTTAGTTTCATAAATGAGTCAGAGTCTTGTGTTGTTTGTCGAAATAATGACTCCATAGCCCAATGGACGACGGCACTGTCTAGCTCTTCCAGAGATCTACTGTTCTTGGCACCTCGAAGGAGCTACCATCCCCCATTGGAGCCAATGTTAGAGTCGGTCTTGTCAGTCCTCCGTCAGAGATCAAAACTCTTTTTGCATTTCATTTTTAGGTGTCTCGCGCCATCCACTCAGCTGCTTTCCGCTAGGGGCATGCCATAATCTGATGGAAAGGTCTTGTCAGTCATTTCCCCTCATGTCTAGCACCTGCTAGCTTAGGTCTTTTCATCAATGTTCACTAAAGTCCATGACAGTCAATGTTTGATCTTTTAATGGACAAGAGTCATTTTCAGTCATTAGGTCTAGGGATCAGATAAATTGGTCTTCAAACATGTCCAATAAAGCCATGCAGGCTAGAGGGAGACCCTTACAAAGTTGTGATTTAAAGATTTTCATCGTCATGTTGACAGATTATGACTGTTCTTCAAAAATATGTTTTGAAGAAAAGTCAAACAGTGTGTCATTTGTGATAATTTTCAAAAACGTTTCTGGTTGATCTCTTTAGGTGCAATCATGGTTTCCTTGGCCAAATTCCATGTCAACAACCCCTACAAAAAAGTGCCAAAAATTTCATCATTTTATCTAAAAATTCAAAGGGAAAAGAAAAATACAAAGTTGCATTAAATCAGGGAAAAAGTGCCAAAACAAAACATTAGCAAAGTGGGTTTTGAAGAAACAAAAATCAAACCCATGACTCCAAATTCCTTTATATAGAGTTTCCACAAGGAACAATGTCATTTTGCAAACCAAGGATAGAGAGAAAACATTTCAAGGTGATTGAGAGAGCAAGCTTGCGTTTTGAGTGAGGTTGGAGGTGTTTTCACAAGGCGCGACACACAGACAGAGAGGCACGACGCATAGAGGGAGCGCGATGCACTAGGAGCTACCACGTAGTGTTAAATTAAAACAAGTGTGATGCACACAAAGGACGCAGTGCACAGGCAGAGGGGCACGACGCACACCCACAAATGCCCGGTTTTGTTCCAAATTTGCAACAAATCGCTTTGAATCCCCTCCAATTGATAGGTAGGGTCGACATCTCAGTTGCTCATATGTTTTTGTGAAAATGATGGTGGTTTATGGCCGTGTATATTCGCAATAAAAACGCCTAAAACCTACCATTTGAAATCATCAAAGCCATTGCTCTTAGGGTTGCAAATTTGTTGTGTTGATACCAAGGTTCCTCCTCCCTTTCACCTTTCATTTTTCCCCTTCTTTCCATTGTTCCCTTCCCCCCTATTCCATTTTTCCCATCTTTCCCTACCCTAAAACATTACTAAACCCCTATTCCCTATCCCCTCCACGCATTTGTCAATATAAAACCCCAAAACCCTACCTTATAAAATTCCCAAACCATCCTACATGTCCATAAACAAAATTGCCCCCCATAACCCCTAATCCCATCATATTATTCCCCTTCCTAACACTCCCTTTTTGCATTGTTCCCCTTGGTGGCAGAGTTCATAACAACACATAGTTTCATACATCATCAAAGGGTAGTCCAAGCACAGTCCATATACAGTAGTCATGGCATCTGAGCATTCATCGGAGTATGAAATGGAAACCCAAAGTGATTCATCCACGGAAGAACAAGCTCCCTGGAGACATCATAAAAGTGGAAAACATGTTAGGGATGAGCCAACCACCCTCACAGAATTGCATGCCTGCCCTCTTGCTATTTCATGGTTCCAACATCTGTCATGTTTGGAGTTTTGTCAAAAGGTGGCTAGTGTTCGAGTTCATCATGAGTTGGCCCATATTTTTGTGCTTCACTTACATGGAGATCACTCTATCTTGGCCGGTGTCACCTTCACACTGACACCTGAAAGTGTCTCATTAGCAACCGGCATACCGAATGTTGGAGAACCATGGCACAAGAAACAGAAGGTTGATCGGTAGCATTATGAGCCATACATTAAGGCTAGTTTCTTGAGGAAACTCAAAAGAGTCTTTCCATTCTGATATTTGAAAGATGAATATGCTCCACTCATGAAATATTTCAGCTGTGAGGGGAGGTTCTCTCGTTTATATGCCTATCACATCAGGCTGCTCATGCACTTTACCAGGGTAAGGATGATGAACATCCCATATTTCATTTGCAGGAACATAGAGAGGATGAACACCTTCATGCAGCACAAAACCCCTCAGCAACAACTTAACAATGTTTATCACTTTGCTCTTATTAAGATTTTGGTGGTTCATCAGCTGGGATTGCAGGGCATTACTTGGGATGATTTCATCTCTCGTGACCTCTTCAGCACTTCATAGATATTATCAGAGGTTGAACATGAGATAGGTGGTTCTTCTCATCAGTATGAGCACCATGAGACCACTACTATGCCAGTATTCATCACCTATCAAAGA
The DNA here is from genome assembly GCA_000404065.3 of Pinus taeda. Taxonomy (NCBI): domain Eukaryota; kingdom Viridiplantae; phylum Streptophyta; class Pinopsida; order Pinales; family Pinaceae; genus Pinus; species Pinus taeda. Next base: position 297,734 of record APFE030229967.1, read on the forward strand.
GGAAGTAGACATTTGTTTGTAGCTGCAAAGCGAGTGTTATCTCCACCCGAGGTGGAAGGGGCCTCGCTTCCGACATCGGAAACACAGGTACAGAACAGGGGCAAGAGGCCCATGCATGACGAGGGGCCATCAGGTGAACAAGAGGTCGACTTCATACTCATTCATGATGATGATACAGATGTGGAGAGTGCCAAACTTAGGAGGATCATCCAGGAGCAGAAAACGAAGATCCAAGCCGTGTCTATCAATTTGGAGAGGGCTAAGTGGATTATCAGGTATTTGGAGCAGAGGAACAAATAGCTCAAAGACCAGCATGAGATCATGGAGCTGCAAAACATCCGCGAAAATCGCCGAGCTGCCCAACATAGGAGGATTGAGCTCACTCCATTAGAGCAAGAGATTAACAATGACCGGGAGTCTTGGCTCGAGCGAATCAACATCCACCTTGAGAGACTGATAGAGAAGGCCGACAAGGACAAAACATTATTGAGGCAGATGGTTTATCACTACGGGGCACGGAACATGAGTTCAAAGGCTGGGATAAGGAGTTTGAAGGCGAAATTAAGGAAAGCGACAAAAAGACGAAAGAGGCAAAAAGAGAAAGATCGGCTCCGAATCTTGGCTGAGGGCTTTGTGGCCCAACATAGCACTTCATAGAGGATCTCCAGCCCAAGTTTCAAAAAATTTGGGGCAATTTTGGTCATTTGACAAATTTTTGTGCACAAAACAAGGTTTTTCTCCCTGTGCGTCGTGCCACTGGCGTGGTGCTTATGATAGGGAGCTCCAAATCGAGAAAGGTTTTCATTTTTGGATTTATCATGAAAAATCATGACTTCTGGTGCATGGCCAAGAATTTTGGGCAAGTTTTGAGTTCCCAGGAGGTCAAAAACACTCAAACAATGACCTCTCGGGCCCTATTTTGACACATAGGAAGCAGTCTTGGGAGATTGAAGTTTTAGAGGGGAAAATGAGCACCAAATTCAGAAATTCGACTTGGGTTGGAAAGTAGACAAGTAGGTATTTCTAACAAGCACACTTGGGAACAAGTTGGACTTCAGAAGGTACCTCACAATCACCTCCAAAGTGGCGCGGTGCATATAGTTTTGGGCGCGGCGCACAGAGACCCAAAGGCCAAAATCACTTCTGCTCCGCGACATTTCGATTCGCGACTTTCTCCAAGTGGGCCCACTCATTTACACTACATTTTTCTCGGCACCTAAGGAAAAATTTAAAAATTATTTCCACTAAAGGTTGCCTTCTATCGAAGTGGCAAAGGAAGGCGAGCAGTCACCCAAGCAATTTGTCATTTTTGTAATGTTGCACCTGTCACTAATGGTTGGCTTTCCATTTCCAGTTTGTAATGATTTGAAAAACTCCCCAACTTTGGGTCGTTCCATTTCCCAATGGAAAAGTCTATTTATTGCATGTAAAACCATTTGCAAATGGTTAGTTGTAATTTATGGGAGACTGTGGGAGAGAAACTCAATTCTTCATTGTATATTTTGATAGAGAATTAATGAAAGGCAGCGGCTCTGGTTCATGAAATTCATGTGGTGTGAGTGTAGAAAATGTGTTCTCTTTATGTTTCATATGTATTTTGTTATGTTTCACAGTTCATTCATATTCATTTCCAGTGAAATTTTCTAAGTAAGATAAGGTAGAATTCATGTTTATTGCTCTGCCTGTGGGAAAGTTTCACGTTATGTGTTTTTCTTTTGTTGAGAAGGATTCATGTGTTTATGCCCTTTTCACCCTCCTAAACAATCTTTCCATTCCACACTATTTCAAATTTAATTGCTAGACTTTCCGCCTGTCTTGCCTCATGAAGTAATTTGTGCCTTTGTGTTAAATTCTCTGCTCATGCTGTTCGTTGGTCCAATACATCCCAGAAACTCATTCATTTATCAAAAATTGCCTCTTGTTTCCATATTTATTTACCTAGCCTAAAATCAATATTCACTGTAAGTCACCTCAGACCATATTGTTTATTTATTCATTGAGCGTGACACGGAGAGAGCCCTCTCCTGTTCTGGTAGGGCTAGCTACCAGACTGAGCGTGGTTTGTGGTTACGTTGAATTTTGCCTTCCTTCAGCCTAAGGCAGATTTAGGTGCTAACAGGTTTGAAGAGGCTTATCAAGTCATGACAACCATCCAAGATAAGCTTAAGGGTTTGCATCAGACACAATAGACAATGAGGCTAGCTGTAGAAGGACCAACTATAGAAACGTTAATCGAGGAGGTCAAGAAAGTAGCTACGCAGAGTGTTGTCGAGGTTGCAGTAATATAGGTAGGGCTGGGGGATCTTCGTAGCAAGATTGCAATTCCAACTGAGTGACTTGAGGGCGAGTCATGATCTTTGTGTTGGGGCCCTGTTGGAATGGGGTCCGCCGGGTCAGTTCTGGGGTTAAGATAACCCAGGTGTTGATATATTTTTATAATTAATGTAAAGTATCCGCGATTTGTGGATGTGGATTGCTTATATGATTAGGAGTCAAAGGGGTTTTAGCCCCTTATTTATGTAAAGTTTGAGTCAGTTTTGAGATCCACCCATGGTCCGTGGACCATGGGATTGTATGACAAAGGCTAAAAGTAGGTTTGTTCTATAGAGTCTAAGGTAGATCATGTTAGTAATGGGTCAATAGAAGAAAAGTGATAGTGCAAAGAAGTGGGTTATATAGGAGAAGAAAGACTCTGTAATTAAGTGTGCAAAGGCCTAGGTAGAGTCCGCAACTGAGTGCGTGGACCTGTTGTGGTAAAAACACAACCCCCCATTTTTTACTTGCTCAACTCAAATAATGGGGACCCTTTCTATAAAAATTTTGGCTAAACACCTTTTTGGATTTTTATTTTAGTTGATTGCCCTACGCTTTTGTTAATTTTTAGTTTTCTTTGGATTCTTGTTTTGATTACTTTGTTAGAATCAATTTTCTATAAGCTTCACATTGACGCCTGTTTCACCTCATTTGGTCAACTGGTTTGAAAATGGCACTCCTTTGAAAGTCTGATTATTTATGTAGCCTCGGTTAAAAATGCATGAAATGTACAATATCGCATTTTGTAAATAAATTAGTTCAATAATGCATTCAGTTTAAATATTAACTCGTAGAGAGTTTTACTAACATTTTTCATTTTTCAGCCAAATCATTAAGTATCGAGATTTAAGAAGTTTA
>APFE030229967.1:301026-324396 GCA_000404065.3 Pinus taeda
GCTGGCAGCGCACCAATTACACTATCATCCGCCAGTCAGCGCGGTTATTTCAATAACAGTCGCGATGATCCAATAAACTTAGGCAAAGAGGGTTTTTTGGCCATTTCAAAGAGCATGAGCATGATGGATTTGATTTCATGACACAGTAGGGAGATTGACAAGGAGACAGTGACAATTTACTGTGTAACCGGATGCATGATAGATCGAGAGTCAGATGGATTTGGGTTGGTTCTAGCTATGGGTAGCAATGCCATATTTTTAGATGATCATTATTATGTATATGTTTGAGATAAACTTCATACTTTGAAATTTACATTGTCTTCTTTGTTTAACATGATCATATAATTCTCTTCTTTAATTTAGTCTATGTTGCTTGCCTTGAATGATTTGTATGTTCGTGCTTGGATGTTTTGAGTGGTTTGTGTGTGTCTATGCTTAGACACTTTGAGTGATTTGTGTGTTTATGTGTTTGGATTTGGATGGAAATGTTTATGAATGTTACATTTTTTGTGTATATGTTTGAGATAAACTTCATACTTTGAAATTTACATTATGTCTTATTTTCTTAACATGACCATATAATTATCTTCTTTAATTTAGTCTATGTTTCTTGCCTTGAATGGTTTATGTTTTTAGTGGTTTGTATGTGTCTATGTTTAGACACTTTGAGTGATTTGTGTGTTTATGTGTTTGGATTTGGATGGTAATGTTTGTGAATATTACAATTTTTGTGTTATATTTCTATATGTGCGTGTAATTGTCTATTAGTAATTGGTTGGTGATGAATAAGGAAGACAATCTTATCAATATCTTGTAGCTGGATTGATATATTGCACATCTGTTTCATCAAATTTTATTTATCACAATTTTTGACAACTAATTAATTCTTAATAGTGTCCTTCCACGTATTACTAAATATACCTTGAAGAGTAGTTTCAATTTTTATTTTTTTATATCTTGAAGAGTAGTTTCAATTTTAAATTTGTATATATTAAAGAGTAGTTTCAATTTTAAATTTGTTCAGTTACCTCAGTTTGCTGAGATTATAGATATTGTTAATAACTTTAATGATGAAAAATGATGCAATAAATTTTTTAAATGCAACATCACAATGTCATAGTGTTGAATGACAAACAATTTGAATAATGTATTCAATTACAAATAGTCTTCATTTTGATAAATCTCAAACTATTTTCTTCTAGTCTTCTTATTGTTACCCCTGTTAGTTTTTCCATATTTCATATCAATTATATGAAAAGTGCAGTTGAAATCATAAAGCATTCAAATATTTAACTCAAGCTATTGTAGTGAACATCTTACCTTTCCTATCTTGCTCTCCAATATTAATAGATTGAATTACTATAACATAAAAATCAATGCACATTGCTAATAATTTTTTTGTGGTTGCACTAAAATCAATCACACTGTTAATCTAACTACTTTAAAATCAATGTACCATCATACATCCACTTACATCAAACCAGAATCAACATCTACACGAAAATCAATGTATCTAATGTAAACAATCAAATATGATTAGAAGAAAACATCTACACTGAAATCAATGCATCTAATGCATGCAATCAAATATGATTAGAAATCAACATCTACACTAAAATTAATCCATCGAGTGCAAGCAATCAAATATAATCAGAAATTAACATCTACACTGAAATCAATACATCTAGTGCAAGTAATGAAAATTAATTAGAAATCAACATCTACACTGAAATCAACACATCTAGTGCAAGCAATCAAATAGAATTCGAAAACATCTACATTGAAATCAATGCATCTAGTGAAAGAAATAAAAAATGATTAGAAATCAACATTTACAATGAAATCCATGCATCTAGTGCAAGCAATCAAATATCATTAGAAATCAACATCTACATTGAAAACAGTGCATCTAGTGCAAGAAATCAGATAGGATTATAAATCGCCATCTAAAATGAAATAAACGAATCTAGTGCAAGCAATCAAATAGGATTATAAATAACAATATTCACTAAAATCAACACATCTAGTGAAAGAAATCAAATAGAATTAGAAAACATCTACTCTAGAATCAATGTGTCTAGTGAAACCAATCAAATAGGATTAAAAATCAACATCTACACTTAAACTAATGCATCTAGTTCAAGCAACCAAATAGGATTAGAAATAAATATGTATGCTAAAATCAATGAATCTAGTGCAATAAATATTCTTCCTTATCTCCCCCCTCCATCTATATCTATATCTCCATCCATCTTTCCTTGTTGTCTCTCTATCTCACTTCCAAACATACACACTCTCTTCATCTCTACCTTGTCACTCCCTCTCTCTCTCCTACCCTTCTCTCCCTCTCTCACTCCTCACCTTCTCTCTTTATTAATTCTTGCTCTCCCCTCTAATTTATTTTATCTCCTTTAGTGCAAGCAATAAAATATGATTACAAATAACCATCTACACTGAAGTCAACGCATCTAGTATAAGAATTTATCTTCCTTCTCTCCCCCCTTAATCTCTCTTACCTCCTTCTCTCCTCTCTCCCTCCCTGTCCATCTCCCTTATCACTCCCTCTGACTCTCCCCACCTTTCTCTCTATGTGTGTTTCTTCTTACCTCCCTCTCTATCTTCAATATCCAACTCTGTGACTATCTCTCTCCTTCTCTCTCCTCTCACACCCCCTTCTCTCTATCTCTCCTTATTTTTCTCTCTATCTCACCCCCAAACATACACTCTCTCTCTTCATATCTCCCTTGTCACTCCCCCCCTCTCTCTCTTCGCTCTCTAACTGTATCACTATCTCACTCCCTCTCTCTTTCTCTCTCCTCTCCCATCCCCCCTCTCTATCCCTCCTTCTTTGTCACTCTATCTTACCCCCAAACATGCACACACTCTCTCCATCTCTCCTATGTCACTTCCACTCTCTCTCTCTATGTCTTTCTTCTTCCATCCCTTTCTCTCCATTACAGAGACCAAATGACATGACCAGGAATTCATAATGGCCTTCATGAGTGCGGAAGGCAGCCTTGGGAATGTCTACGTCCTTCATGCGTATTTGGTGATAGCCCAAGAAAAGATCTAGCTTGGTAAAGAATTAAGCACCATGTAGTTCATCAGGGAGATCATCAACAACTAGAATAGGAAATTTGTCTTTGAGAGTGAGCTTGTTGAGGGCCTGAAAGTCCGGACACATGCGTCATTCTCCATCTTTCCTGAGCACCATGACCATTAGGGATGAATGAGGAATCATGTTGGGATGAATAACATCGACTTCGAGGATTTCCTTCATGATTTTTTCAATTTCATTATTTTGGGCGAAAGGATATCAGTATGGGCACACATTAGGAGGTTGAGCCCTTGGGATGAAAGGGATGCTATGATCATGTTCACCCTGAGCGGGTGGAAGCTATTTAGGTTTTTCAAATACCTACTGGTGGTGGTCTAAGGCCTGTTGCATCTTAGGATGAATATGAGGAGTAGTGGATTCAATGGTTTGGATAGAATTGAATTGGGCGACAATGTCGTGATGGCCCTTTTTCAAAAGCTTCTCCATTTGATGCAAATTAATGATACTAGGAGCACCTACCCAGAGTCCTCGTAATGTATGAATATGGTCACACTGCTTAAAGCTCATATATAACTCTTGGAAATCCATTGCGATCAGGCCCAATGTGCGCAACTATTCATCACCCTCATAACCACCCATTTCAATAGTAAACAAGTGGGTCTTTTGGTGGTAGTCACCCATCTAAAGCTTAATATTTTCATAGCAGCCTTCACATTTCATGGCCCCCCCATTAGAAATAAGGACTCAGAAATTGTATATTTCCCTCACAAAGAAATAAACAACTTCTACAACTCACTTATGGATAATGTTGTGAGTTCTACCACTATCAATCAATACGATGATGAGTCGATGTTTAATAAATCCTCGAATTTTTCGAGTTTGAGGTGAATAAATGTCAGCCAAAGCATGTAGTGATATAACGAGCTCATCGAGTGTAGCTGTGAGATCATTGTCGGTTTGGGTTTCACGAACTTCTCCCTTGGGCACCTCAAGGGATGGAGCTTCCTCATGTGAACTGTTATCAATAGCATCAATTTGAAAGAATTTGGGTTCCTTGCATTTATGTCCAGGAGAGTACTTGCCATCATAGTAGTAGCACAGTCCTTGTTTTCTTCTTTCGGCCATTTCTACTGTGACACCTTTTGAACTTTAAGTGTTTGGGTGGGAACCTGAGTCGGGATGGTATTCGCCTTGGCGACAAAATTTGGACGATTGGACTACGCAGTTAATGTTATTTCCACTTCTAAGGCCTTTTTACAGGTGTCCATATAGTTAGTTGGGTGGTGCATCCATACATGGGCTTGGATGGCTTCTTTTAGGCCAATGATGAAACAATCTAAGTAGAAGTCATTTGCTAGACCGTCAGTTCTGATGGCCAATTTCTTAAAGGCTGCAATGTAGTCCTTTACTGAGCCTGTTTTCCCAAGTTTAGTGAGATGACCCAAAAAATTATATTCGTGATCAAAGCGATCACAGATGGCTTTTGAGAACATGTGTGAAGTCAACTTCCATGGACAACATTTATGATGCCACTGCTACAAGTGCCATCTTTCTTGGTCCAAACAAAGGGCTCCCACATGTAGTTTTTTTTTATCTTCCAAGATGTCATTAAGGGAGAAATATTGTTCCATTTTTTCTACCCATATTATAGGGTTAGAGCCATCAAATTTGTACATGTCCAGCTTTGGTGTCCTGTGGTGGGAAGAGCGGTGATTTCCATGGAAGTGAATGTGATGGTTGGAATCTCCTTTTATGTGTGCATCAACACTAGGCTCCTCCATATGAGGTGAGATTAGAAGGTATGATGTACGTGAGATATCTTTGAGAACTGTGTCGTCGAATGTTTCAAATTTTTCTTCAATGTTGTTGACCCTCTCGAGCGTTTTCTGCAACCATAACTTAAGATCGGGTACCCTACATATACCAATTCGGTACAAATGTTTTTGAGCTTACTTACGAGTAGTATGATTGAAAAGAGGGCAAGCTCGTGATTCTAATGATATGGATCACTTGAGGTTGTGTCAGGAAAAATTTGGGACTGTAAAAAAAATTGGGGCTTACCAATGAATGGTACCACTCCGACCAGTTTTTCATCCTCAATATTATGGGCTAAGTCTCTTGTAGATGCCCAGGAATGATATCTAACTCATTTTTTTCTTACTCCGAAAGGAGTTTTACTCCCTGCTGAATAATATTGCAGTGGTTGAATTCCAGAAAACTTGATCTTGCCCAATGTCCTACGAAAATCGAGCCTGTACGATAATAGAAGTGAGCCTCACTACACAAAGAGCCTGATCAATGCTGTGAAAAACCCAACTGCTAAATGTGAGTTGCACGACGGCGACAAAAACCCAACTGTTGGATCTGATTTGTATGGCGGTGGCAAAACCCCAACTGCTGGATTTGATTTGTACTATGGCGACAAAACCCCAACTGCTAGATCTGATCTCAAAGATAAGCTACAAGGCGATATTTAGCTAATAGAGGGAACTATGGTCACAAAAGAGTGTTAGGTGCTACAGATCAGAATATACAAAAGGGGCCAAAAATAGTGCTCAACCCAATATTTCAAGGCACAAACTAAGAAGGATTGACCATACCCTTAACTGTACTACCCAAATACCCTATCGTACGCACGAGTAATCTCCCCCAGTGTTGTTCTCAGTGTACTGTAGTAGCAAGACGGTTGACAACTTATCTAAGTTTAGGTTTCAAGTGAGCATAGGGGGATTCTGAAATACCCAAGGGTACGTGGAAGTACATTCCATGGACAGTTCTATCTAATGCACTACTACTCGAAGGGGTACCCATAGGGGTTACAAGGAAGTCCAACAATTGTGACCACCTCTTGTAGTTCCTACGTGCATGTCTCCCCAAATATGTAGGGTTATGTGCTCAGTGATATATCTCATGGTTTAAAGACGTCAGAACATGTCTCTTGCCTAAAAATATTATGTGAAAATCGGAGGTACAACTGACCCTGGAAAGTTCCCCGATACCATTTTTTATGCTCTTGATGTGCGGGAAATACCATAATACCATAAATGTGAATAAATATAGCCCAAAACATAGAATGAAATGAGAAAAATTGCAAAATATTTTATTTTTCATAAATAGATTCAATGTTCACTTGCCTCTTCAAGGGGGCAACCTCCAGCAGAGCATAGCTCGATTACGATAAGACTCGATGATATTTCCCTTACTAAATAAGACTATTTATAGCTAAATGACATCCAAAACCCTAACTACTAGTGGTCCCTTTCATAACACAGGTTAGCCACTTTATTTATTAACTATGGCCCATTTACAACTAATTGTGGTCTCTTTTCTTTAATGTGAGTCAACCACTTACAATTATTAATGCGGGATTTATTGATTCTCTAACTAACTATGACTATGACATGACCCATTGGGCTTATTATATAAATAAAGGTGTTAGGTTTGGACCCTAATAGAATAAATAAATGTGGAGACAACATTCCTACTTGAGGGTATGGAAGAAGAAATCTATATGAAGCAACCAAAAGGTTTTTCGATGAAGGGAACGAAATCACTGGTATGTAGGATAAAAAGTCTCTATATGGGTTAAAGCAATGACTAAGGATGCATTATCAAAAATATGAAAACTTATATATTGGTACTTGACTTTACAATGAACAAAGGGCATAATTGTGTGTATTTCAAATTAGTTGGCAATCATCTTATTTATTTTCTATTATAAGTTTGATATGTTGTTGATTGGAAATGATAGAGGAAATCATCAAGGAAGTGAAAACTTAGTTTCCTTCTATATTTTCCATGAAGGATATTGGTCCTACATATTTCATTTTGGGTATGGAAATTAAAATAGATTGGAAAAATAAGAAACGATGGTTAAATTATAGGAGGTATGTTGAGACAATATTTCATAGGTTTATTATGTAGGTATGCACACTAGTAAAGGCCTCTATTCTTTCTAACACACAAGAGGAGGCAACAGATATGTTTTGTGTTCAACATGCTAATGTAGTTAGAAGTTTTATCTATATAAATGACATGTACTAGATGAGACATTGCACATGTAGTGGGATTATTAAGAAAGTATGTAAAAAGCATGGAGGGAAGTTTGATCTATACAAATGACTTGTACTAGACGAGACATTTCACATGTAGTGGGATTATTAAGAACGTATGTCAGAAACATGGAAGGGACATCAGATAGAAGTAAAGAGGGTATTTAGGTATTTTCTTGGCACTACTGGCTATGGATTGTGTTACCAAGGAACATTGAGATTAGACAAAGTGTTGCACATGCATGACTTTGTTGATATAGGCTGAGCTCAAGATTTAGATTGTAAATGATATACAAATGGGTATGTGTTAAACCTATTTGAAGGAGCAATTGGATGTGCAAGAGACAATCTATAATGGCACTCTCAACTACAAAAGCTAAATACATAACAACCACTTATACAACCAAAAAATGTTATAGTTACAAAAATTATGTTTAGATAACAATATTTTGTGATAGTTAAAATATAATATTTTAGTAAAAAATCCAAAATAATAATATAATAATAATAATAAATAATCATCAATTACAAAATACATTTAAAAATATATGAGTCAAATATATATTAAAAAATTATGAATTATAACTTCAAATTAATTCCACATACAAATGTATATACTTCCGGACAAAGCTGGATTGTCATTTTTTTCACAAATATACATTATTGATAAATTAAAATTTTTGAATCATATTCCTTGCGAAAATTTGTATTTGGTCAAAATCATGCAAAATATCGAAACTAACGTACATCTCTTCTATACATAATAATAAAAGTACAACCACCTTCCTTAATAACACGATGATCTCTTATATCATAACCCACCCTTACCTTATGTTGATGGTGACATTTTTTATGTTTACAATGGTATATTATCAATGTGTTAAAATATAGATTATAGCATAGTTGAATATGTTACTAATAATATAGGAAAAATATTGTTGACACATTTCAAATTAATTAGTGTGGTGGGGTGCATCTTCTTTTTATCTAAGGGCTCAGTGACAAGATTGTGAAGATCGTAAGGAAGCATAAGGATCTCTTGACCTTTAGGTTCCTTTTACACCATTCGGAGCTCCCTAAGATTTGTAAGAGACCCAATAGAACCGAAGGATATGAAAGGTGTTTATATTATCCTACTTTCTTATATAACTCCATACATTTGTGGGATTGGTCGCTCAATAAATCAAAGGATTCATGAGCACGCAACCGACATCAAACATGGGAGAACTCAGTCTTCTGCTTTGGAAAAACATGCAGAAAAAATAAACATCACAACTGCATTGAAGAGCCCTGGGTCATTGCTAGGATTAGGCATTCCCATTACCACGAGGGAGAACTCAGTCTTCGGCTTTGGCAAAACATGCAGAAAAAAATAAACATCAGAACTGCAGTGAAGAGGCCTGGGCCATTGCTAGGATTAGACATTTCCATTACCATGAGTTTAGGAAAGCCATAATAATTACCACAAGTTTAAGGAGACCATAGAAATAGAAAAAAAAGACATAGTAATATTAATAGAGATGAAGGCTGGAAAATTAATAACTGTTGGGTTTCGGCCCTATCTTCTTAATATTTTTATTATTTTTTTATTCTAACTAGTTTTTTATTTATTATTATTATTATTATTTAGTTATTTAATTTAATTTATTTATTTTTTTATTCAAGTTTACTTTTAGATAGTAATTCCTTAGTTGGATTTTTTTAGATATTCTTGGTTAACTTATTATTTTATTGTTTGTGGTTGAAAATAAATTAGTTTTCTTTAGATTGCGCTCTTTCTATTTAATGAAATTGGATTATTTTAATAAAATTGAATAGTTATTAAATATATTCACAAAATTTGATTATCCTTTTCACAAATATAAACCTACATTTTTCATATAGCATGTTAAAAAGTAAGGATCATATCACACATGTAAAAAATTTGCAATTTACCAATATGAAAATTAAAAATATAAAACCAAAGTAAAATAATAAAATTTAATATCATAAATATAATATTTATAATCTGTTTTGTTTTTAATTAATAGCAATACAAATAGCCAAAACAAATTTAATAAAATATTCAACTTTTTATCCTATAATATGTCTTATGAATGTGATAAAATTTTAAATCATACTACAACCAAAAATAATTTAATAATTGGAAATAATTATAATTCACCAAATATATTAAATAGTTGATAATACTTATAAAATACAGGGATTTCAAATTATCAAAATATTTAAATTAAATAAATAATATATATGTTTTAAATTATTATTATTAATTATAAGATAACTAATATATAAAAAGACATATACATTTAGAGATTTACATCATTTTATAATGAAAATATTTAATTTTGTAAATATGCTTTGTTATAATAACTACTTTAAAATAAGATTTAATTGAAAAAGTATAAATGACTTAATTATTTTTGAAATAAATCTCATTATTATGTCACTGTTGTTAGGCAATGATAATTAGTTTTTATGTTGCAGTACTGTACAAACAAATTTTTAATTTTGGGGGTGTTTACATAGTTAAAGTTTAGGTACAAATTTTCAATTTTTTTTTAGTGTTTTATATAGTTAAACTTTAGGTTTTGCATTTTTCTAGACTAAATTTAGCCAACAATAACCACCAAAGATCCAAATCCCAATACATAACATTGGCGATAGGGTAATGTGCTAATCATCACCTAAGAAAATAACATATCATTAACGACATGTAGGATGAAGTGAGGTCTAACGTGGGCGAGTTAGGATGGTGTCACACCCTTGTGCTAGTGGTGTCTTCCAACCAACACATAGGTAGGTGCCGCACCGCCAAAATTTTTCTTTTCACTAATACTTGAGTTCACATACTACACCTATCCACCACTTAATCAATTTTTCACTAAGTGTGTATCATGCAGCGAAAATCATTCACTTATATTCCATCAATTAATCTTTCATATGTAGCGGAAATAAATATAACAACAATGTATACACATATCATTCGTGGGAGGGGTAGCTCCCAAATATAAATCTGCCCAATAATATAATTCGGTAACATACCAATTTACAAAACTTTATAATTTTTACAATCTTTGTATAGCTCGTGTTCATTTTCCTTGAATGTTGCCTTCATGAAGCCCTACCCAACCCATGGCCTGTGTTCACTCACACACTTCTTTCGTTACTCTACCCAAATGTCAACATTGTCATGCATATCCTTCACGTTTGTTTCCCGCTCGTTCATCCCATCAAACTGTCACCCAATCTCTTGTTGAGTTATATCATCTTGAGGCCCTTCCACCGGAACCACTGTAACACCAACCGTTTGCAAGGCCCGATTGTGCACCTTGAACGACCTGTTGTAGTGGCCTGCATGTTTACTCTAACCACAACACTGTTGTGCCTGTCGGTCGTGCGATGCCCAACCACCTAAATGATCTTACCTACACTATTGTTCAACCCGCCTGTTGTGTTGTGCTATACTGCAGTTTTTTGGCCCTGCGCTAAGTCAAACTGCAACTCATTCGAACGTTGTGGAAACCCCAAATTCCTACGCCAAAATTTGTCATAGTCCCTAGGCCAACTGCCTCGCCCCACCCGCTCATTTGCGTCCTTGTTCGCTGTGAAGCTCGCACTTGTTTTTGTATTATTGTTTTTCGATTGGTGTTCTCCATATGGCCTCCCATATATATATTCCTTTGTGGGATGGCCACTACACCTCAACCAACGTGTTCTTTTGTTTTCGCATGGATAAGCTTGCCCATGTAATATGTAGTCAACCTATTCCACCTTCAGATGCGCTCGTTCAACCAAGGCGTCATTTGGGTTGGCCACGGGTCGGCTTGCCCATGCTGCCCACGAACTCGCCCAACCGCTCACGACTCAATTTGCCCATCGCTACTCACTACACCTCTTCTCAACTCGTCGCATTGTCTGACGGGACGCTCGCCCGCCTTGGGCACCCGAATCATGTCACCTGTATCATCGCTATGCTTGGCTAAACTTTGCGATGGGTCGACATTCTCCCAACACGGTGTGCCCGTTATGATGAGCTCACCCATCAGTCACACTTAACCACCCGCTACACCCATGCACGATTTAACCAATAATGGGGTCGCACATAACTGAATGTCCAACTCCAAGTCACCTTTAACCAAATGCTTCCACCCGATTCGCCTTTAACCGAACATAGGTTCTCGTCGCCCATCTTGGGTGCACATGTACACCTTTAAGTAAGGTCGTCAATTTTTTGAATCTCGTGGGCACTTCCCAACTCAAAGCCCTAACATCCTCCTCCACTCTAACGGTGTTTTCATCCTCGACAACACCATCTCAATAATCTCCATCACTAAGACAATTATCTCCATATATCAGCATCTATATAGCTCTTCCCATGACCTGCTCCATGCCCAAATCATATCGTAACTCTAGAAGAACATCATGTGTTTGATCCCCCTGTGAAGATGATTAGTTGGGTAGCTAATCCAACTATAGCATCTCCTCAACAAGAATGCATGTATCTCATCTCGCCGTGGCTATCATCGCATCTTGTTGTCACTCACATCTATCTCGCCCCAAGGGTCTACTCATTACGTCAAATAGGACTCACTGCCATGAGTAGGAGACAATGAGCCTCATCCCCATGCTAGTATAGAAGAAGGAGCGGATGGGAAATTTGAAGGCTTTCTATTCTCCTTCTATAACAACTCAATCCATCTCACAGGATCCTCCTCTTCCAATATTTGCATGTATGCTTTCTGACTCTCCTCCTGATGAGTATTTGGTTTCGCATATTTTCTATCCTCCACTACTTCTAGTATGTTTGTCAAATACAGAACATTATGACACAATGTCCTCCTAATCTTTGCCTTCTTTATGATTTTTTCCTCTGCACAGTTCAAACTCTCATAGATTTCTTCATCCTGCTTGATGTCCTCCACATTCATTTGTCAATTTACACCCAGTTGTCTTAGCTTCCATGGTAGGTCCCCTAATGGTTCAGCCTCCTGTCCATCATAAATATACAACTTCTTCATATGTTGCACCATCATAGCTTCATATTGCTTCATGAATTCTATCCCCAGAACTGCCTCATTGTCATCCATCCATATCATTGTGAAGTCGATCTTCCCATATTAGTACCCAATATGTACCTCCACATTCTCTGCAATACCAATGACCTTGTCTCGTGGAGAGTTCACTATCTTAAGACGAGCTTGAGTTCACACAAATTTCAACCCAACTTTCCTTGTAGCTTCCTTTCTATTGAGGTTATGAGTTGCACTGTTGTCCACCATGGTGAGCAATGTGCCTTTCCCAACCTTCATGTCCACATATGCCAATTTGTTCCTCTCAGGATTGCGCCTTGGGATATAATCCATTGCTTTTGCATCATCCCAATTGTTGGTTCTTCCTCCTTCTTTCCGTCAGATTGTACCAAAGATGCCATAATCAATCTTGAAGGACAATTCCTCATTGTATGCTCTTCTCCGCACAACCAACAATTCAAAGTTTTTTTGCCTTCGGTTTTCCACATACTCTCGGATGATCCTCCTTTGTAGTCTTTTCCTTCGGTTTATCAAACTTAATTTTATTCTCTTCAATCCCTTCATTGTAATGGTCCACGAGCCTATAAACTGCAAAAAATGCCTCCTCAAGTGATTTTATCTTTTTCCTCTTCACCTCACTGTGTGCCCAAGGTTTCAATCCAATAATGAAGTTGAACACCTTATCTTTCTCCACCATATTAGGTAGTTCAAAGACCACACTTGAAAATTTTAGTTGATATGACTATAGGCTCCCTATTTTGTTAATGTACTTCATCTTTGTCCTTGCATCCAAAGTCTCATCTTGTGGACTAAAGTGACTTTGCAATGCTTCCTTTATTTCTTCCCAAGTAGAGATGTCCTCAGTGTCACCATGAGTAATCTGATCTACTTTTCTTCTCCACCACATCTTCGCATTCTTTGTAAGGAATTGAGAAGGCACCTTCACCTTGGCCTCTTCATTAGAAAGTCTCAAGAATTCCAAGTATTGCTCCATATCCCATAAAACGTTTCCAAGTGTCTTCACGCTTCTCACCCCATTATAAGAATCAAGTTCCTTGACTTTGATGTGGGCATCTTCTCCAATTGGACCCTGTCCAATAACCTTCTTCAAGATGGAAATTTCATTAAGAGCCTCATCAAGACTCTTCCGCAGCTTCGTGATCTCCTCTAATCCTTGATCCTTCATAGCTTCAAAGTTCTTGGCTTCACCTGTAGTTTTCCCATACTTCCATTTAAGACACTCATATCATACCTTGAGGTTCTCATGGTCCTCTTCCTTCTTTGTGAACATATCTCTAACTTTAGCATTCTCGGATTCCAATGCACTCATCTTTAAAGTTATTTCGTCCATATGATCTAAGGTCTTGTGCATAAAATTTGTCTTGGGACTCATACTAAATTCACCTGTTACATGTGATTCCTGCATATTTTCCACCATCAGCTTTGCCCTTGAACACTTCATGACCATACACTTTCATGTTCAGCTCAACCCTGACCTGTTGCCTTTCCCCTATAAAATTCCCTAATGTTGCACTGCAACCAACTACACAATGCCCAACTTCAATGCCAACTGTAATCCATGCTTTTTGTATTCCCACTTCTTCTTATTAAATACCCTTTCTACAAAATAGGCTCTGATACCAACTATCGTGCCTCTACGTTAGTGGTGTCTTCCAACCAACACATAGGCCGGTGCAGCACTGTTGAACTTTTTCTTTTCACCAATACTTGAGTTCACAGACTATGCCTATCCAACACTTAAGCAATTTTTCACTAAGTGTTTATGATGCAACAGAAATAGTTCATTTATCTTTCATCAATTAATATTTCATATGCAACAGAAACAAATATAACAACAGTGTACACACATATCACATGTGAGAGGGACATCTCCTAAATATAAGTTTACCCAATAATATACTTATACAAAATATCAATTTACAAAAATTTATAATTTTTACAATCTTCATATAGTCTGTGCACGTTTTCCCTGAATGTTGCCTTCGTGCAGACCTGCCCACGACTTTCATTTAATCACACACTTGTGTCGTTACTTTGCATGAATATCAACACTATCATGCAACTACTGCACGTTTGTTGCCCACTCATTCATCCCACCAAACTATCACCCAAACTCTTGTTCAGTTATATCGACCCGTGACCCTTCCACCAAAACCAGCATAACACAAACTGTCTCCACAACCCAATTGTGCACCGCCCAAATGACCTATTGTAATGGCCTGCACATTTACTCTACCCGCAAGACTGTTGTTCTTGTCGGTTGTGTAGTGCCCGACTACCCGAATTATCTTACCCATGCTATTGTTCAGTCTGCTTGTTGTGTTTTTCTACACTGCAGTACTGCGATCTGCCTGCCCTATGCTATGCCAAACTACAACTTGACTGAACGCTAGAGAAACCCCAAACTTCCTATGCTAAACTTTCCACAGTCCCTACATCAATTGCCTCTCCCTGCCCGCTCATTTGTGTCCTTGTTCATTGTCTAGCTCACACTTCTGTTTTGTATGCATATTGTTTGATTGATGTTTTTCCTCAAAATGGTCTCCCATTTATATATGCCTCCATGCGATGGCCATTACACCCAAACCGTCATGTCCTTTGGTTTTCCCATCGATCGACTTGCCCATGTAATATGCAGTCGGCTTGTTCCACCTTGCCACATGCTCATTCAACTAAGTTGTCGTTTGTGCTGGTCATAGGTTGGCTCGCCCATGATGCCCGCTAACTCACCCAATCCCGCACAACTCAACTCGCCTATCACTACTCGCTACACGTATTTCCAACTCATCGCACCACTCGCCAAGATGCTCCCCAGCCTTGGGCGCCTGACTTGTTTCGCCAGTATGCTGGGTCGCACTTTTTGATGGCCAGGTGCTTGCCTAAAACTGCGCGTACTATATGACGCACTTGTTGATCAGTCGCACTTAACCACCTGCTACCCGTGTGTGCCTTAAATGAATGGGGGGTCACACATAACTGAATGTCTACCTCTAAGTCGCCTTTAACCAAACGTTTCCACCTGAGTCACCTTTAACCAAAGGTAGGTACCCATTGCACATCTTGGGCGCAGCCGCACGCTTTTAACCCAGGTTGTCATTTTTCGACTCTCTTGGGCGCTCACCAACTCGAGGTCTTGATAGATGGGGTGCGTGTTAAGTCGTTGTGTGCGTTGGCGGTGGGAAAGGTCTCAAAATCCATAACCCATCACAAGCCAAGCATGTTCCCCATTTCAATATTCACTGACCCTAGGTTAAATTGTGTCGACCTTATATAGATTTAATACAAATCGTTACTGATTTTTATTTGTATAATGGTAATGTATACTTTTTCTTGGGACTAATTTATATTTTGTTGGGTATACGACCAAAGTCCCACATTGACTAGAAGTGGGGAGGATCATGGGTATATAAGGATGGACAAATATCTCCATTGGTATGAGGCCTTTTGGGGTAAGTCCAAAAGCAAATCCATGAGGGCTTAGGCCCAAAGTGGACAATATCATACCATTGTGGAGATATGTTGTGTCCAGAGTCCTTACAAGTGGTATCAGAGCCATGCCCCGAAGTTAGCCAAGTGGATGAATCCTCAGAATGCCGAACGAAGGTGGTGGGCCTCAGTAATATCACGATGGGATCCGTGGATGAGCTCAGTTAGACAGGCGGTGTGCTCCAGATTCTTCATGGAGGTGTCCTGGTCCCAACATGGTGAAGAGGAGTTGACCTGGGATAGAGCAAGCTCTCGAGGGAGGTGGTGCTCCATGTAAGGCGTGTGCTTCCAACGCATTGGAGCGGAGAATCCTGGTTGGTAGAGAGTGGACGGATGGATAATCGTTTGAGGGGAGGCTCAATGCTCCTTTGTTCGAGGGGAGGATTGTTGGGTATATGACCAAAGTCCCACATTGACTAGAAGTGGGGAGGATCATGGATATATAAGGATGGACAAATATCTCCATTGGAATGAGGCCTTTTGGGGTAAACCCAAAAACAAATCCATGAGGGCTTAGGCCCAAAGTGGACAATATCATACCATTGTGGAGATATGTGGTGTCCAGAGTCCTTACAGTTGATGCCTCGAAACTAGTCTATATCTTCCTAATTAAGATAGGATTTAGATTAGTTTCTTTTGCTCTCATCATAGAATAAGCTTGCATTTAGAGTAAATTCTACATTCTTTTAAGTCCTCTCCTTAAAGAGGCAAAACTTTAGTTGTGGCTTGGTTGAACCCAAATTAGCTTAAGGGTCATTCTCTTGCCTGATCAGCAAGAAGAAGTGATCTGATATCCCTGTCTATTGGTAGTTAAAGATACATTATAAATCAATAGCAATAGGGAGAAGGTAACTGGACCTAGTTGAACCAGTCGGAGCCACCACACCAAACGGAAAAGGAGCTACTTTAAGGTCCGGATCCGGTGGTTATCCCCCAATGTTGTTGCAACGATTTTCGAGGCATCAACAAGACCCTGCAGCTGATTGCATAGGGTAGTTTTGAGTTTGTAAAGATGAAATGAAGATTGATAAAGAAAGTTACTGAATAATTCTTGTGTATATATTTTTATCTCTGTTTACTTTTGCTTATGATATATGTTGTTGATGAATAATTTGTTTATGGAATATTGATTTAATGATGCACATTTCTCTTGAAAAAGTCGTAATAAATGTATGCAATGCATGTTAAGTACTTTCATGAAGAATGTGATGAATTTTTTTATGTTTACTAAATAAATTAAGTATATTTTCTCGAAAACTAATTAAGGTTGTTCTCCAATGCGCGTGAGTGGATAAATTGGTTGTTAAGGGTCTATAATGGCTGATCGTAGACCTTTGCAAAGGTCTGAAGACTATTTTAGTAGAGTGAGAATGCACCCTGTGCTATGCGGGTTGTTTCTGTAAGGGCTAGTAGTGTAGGGATTGGTTGGTTGGTGTAAATAACTGTGAATCTAGGTTAGGACCACTTAAGCCAACATTAGGTCGTAATCAAACAAGACTTTTCCTACCGTAGTCCTTATCAAATCTTTAATAGTTGTGCTTCCGCGATGTGGTGAGATATTTCGTCACGGTGATAATATAGCGTGCACCCATTTTCTTTCAAGGGGGGTGGATTGGCCCAAAAAAATCGATAGCCCATTTCTCAAAGGGCTGCAAAGATACTTGACGATGTAGTGGTAACTCATCTCTTCGTGATGGTCTTTTAGTGCTTTGTCATGTATCATGCACCTTGCAATACACCTTAGAATTCTTGTTTAATGTAGGCCACCATAGACTTGTGTGCAAAATCTTTTGTGCAGTTTCCTTTCCTACATAATGGCCTCCCACAACTCCCCCATGAGCTTCAGCGAGAATGCTATCCCACTCAAATTTTGGCACATATCTTCACAATATTTCATCTGCACCCATCTTATACAAATGTCCCACAATGACTGAAAAATTTGCCACATCCACTACTAATTCCTTATTTTGTTGGCTTGTATATCCTTCTGGTGCCATCCCTGTAGTAAAAAAGTGAATAATGTCAGAAAATGATCATCTACTATGCGCACTACAAAGAGCTACACATTTGGAAACCATTCCTCCAGATTATTAGGCTCCTTGCCTCCTTTGATCCGTGATAGATGGTCAAGTCCTACATTTAACCTCCTTGGCTTCACAATGACTTCAAAGTCATACTGTTGAAATAATAGCAACCATGTGCAGATCTTCCTCTCCAACAAAGGCTTGTTGACCAAGTATTTCAAGATAGAATGATCTATGTACATCTTGAAATTCCGTCCTAATAGATAATGCTTGAATTTTTGCAATGCGTACACCATGGCCAATCCTTCGCACTTAGTTGTTGAATAATTTTTCTTAGCCTTCGATAACTTCCTACTTGCGAAGGCTATAGGATTTTCCATTTCTCCTTCACCGGCCTGCATTAGCACTGCACCTAATGGGATGAAAGAGGCATCCACATGCACATGAAACTATTTTTTCCAATCAGGAAATATCAAGATTGGCACAATGACCATCTTTTCTTTCAGCACATCTAAGTTGCGCTGGCATTCTTTGTCCCAACAAAATGTTGTGTCCTTCTTTAGCAGTTTCTCCATGGGTGCAGTAATTTGAGCATAAGATTTGATAAATTTTCTATAGTATCCCATATGTCCCAGCATTGTGTGCAACTATTTAGTGTTTTGAGGGGCCTCCAAATTCACATTAACACAATCTTTGCAGGGTCCACCATCAATCCTTCCTTGCACACCACATGACCCAGCAAGATCCCAAAAGGAACACATAATGTGCATTCTTTTAAATTTAGCGCGATATGGTATCTATGACATGTATCCAACATCAAGTGCAGACTTTCTACATGGTGCTTTACTAATCCAAACACCATAGAATCATCAAAGTAGGATTCAAGAAACTTATGAATGAAATCTTTGAACGCTGCTATGACTACGGCGGAAAATATCACAGGTGCATTCTTGAGTCCAAATGACATCATAGTGAACTGAAAACAACTCCACTCTATCAAGAAGGTCATTTTTCTCCTGTCCTTAGGCATGATCTTAATATGATGATACCTAGAAAACCCATCAATAAAGGAATAGGCCTCCTACCCTCCAACATTACCTAACACTTAGTCCGTAAACGACGTTGGGAATGTGTCGTGAACACACACATCATTAAGCTTCCACAAATATACACAAATCCTTATTTCACCTTTTTGTTTCTTCTCCTGAACCACCATCGGGATCACTCAGTTAGATTCTTCAATAAGTTCTATGATGCCTGCCTCTAGCATCTTATACAGCTCTTGGAAAACCTTTTCCTTGTATTTAGGATTAAGGAAATACGACATTTGTTTAATAGGATTCATGGAAAACTTCAGAGTGATAGTCATAATGCCCAAATCACTAGCTATTCCCTTCAAATATGAAAACTTAGTGGGGAAGAGATCCTGGTATTCATGGAGTAACTAAGCAACTTTATCCATTGTAGCGTGATCTAAATAATCTCCAATTTTTGCGAACTTCGGTTCTTTTTCAGTGCTAATGCTTACTTTATTTGTCTTCAAGGGAGTGGAGATGTATGGGTTTTCTATTTGTGGGCCTTTTAATTCATGAATCCCTTCTGCCTCTGGAATATTAATGTTTCTTAGATCTTCATCTTTCTCTTTAGTGATTACATTATAGCATTCCAATGCATGGTGAAACTGGGTGCTCCAGTTTGGTTGGATCCATTCCATAGGTTCCTTCGACGTTCTAAAGATAACCTCCTTAATCTCTTGTAGCGCTTCATCGATGCTTCCGAAACCATCTTCAAACCCAAAGGTAAATAAGAACCCTTCCTTCAATACATCCCATTTCATGGTGCCATGGCAGAGTTCTGTTTCTAGATAACAGTTCATGGGAATTGTATCCAAAGTATGGAAAAATATGTGTACCCATTCTGGCTATTGTTTTGTTCCCTATGCTTTATTCCATTTCGCTAGGTGATCATGCAGATCATCCCTTCCATTATATTTCTCAGTCTTCCTAGTGTTAGCATGCTCAAATTGTAACCTCATCATTCTCCGGTAGTCTCGCCATCCAAAAAAACTATCCTTATGCGTTCCCCAAAATCATGCAGGTGTAGCGCATAGTGCCAACTCTAATTCTTGGAAGCAGTGACTCTCAGGGAAATCATGCTAAAATTCATCCAAAAATAGATCTACGTCAGTTAAATCATCATAATAGGGTAAGGATTAATTTCCTTACCTCTGACGAAACACAACGCAACAACTTCGTCATCATATTGCATCACAATATAGACACTTCATGTAAGCGATTCTTCCTATGCTCCAACTCTTCATCTAAACCAGACGTGTAGGAACTCTCCTGGTCCCATGAAATCCATCCATCTACTGTCGAATTGATCCAGTCCTAGTCCCACGCTGTTATCTTGTAAATATGATCCAATTCATCATCACTTTCGTCATAATCATGACATGGTTCAGTATATCGCCACCTTCTGCAGGATCTAATGGCACTATAACCCGCAATGACTTAATTCCAAATGACATCATCCTCTTCTTCAAATTAATTACCCCATTCATGTCAATAGCCTAGTCAATTCCCAAGAGTGTGGGGTAGGGATTATTGTCATCGACCTATAACCTAAAATTCCACCATCGCACTCGCACCTTCTATATCAACTGTTACTTCATAGAATCATCCCATGGGGATAATTTTTCGCTGGTTCACCATCCTAAGCTGAATCAAAGACCACTATAGTGTAGGTCTCCCAATCCTTTCCCATGTTCGTTTCGGTAATACGTTTACATCGGACCCCAAATAAAAAATGACCTGGTCCATCACATAATCACCTATTTGCGCGGTGAGTCTCATCTCATGCCCTGTTTGTGCATTATGTTTGTCAATTTCTCTGACCACCTAGTGTCCATCAGGGACCTTCTCCTTGCTGGCACATTTATTTATTAATTCCTGCAGGCCTTCCACAACTTTTCTATCATGCACCAATTTTATGTAGTTCTCCAAAAATGTAGTGAGTACAGAGGGATCAACCTCTAAAGGTGCACTGATATCTTGCATCTTGTCCAGGCTTCCTGAGGTGGAGGCCTCAACAAAGCTCTTCCTGGCTTCATAAACATTTCCTTAGCGTGATCTAGATCAAAGCTAGATTCTTTCTCTAGTGCTTTGAGGACCCATCCTTCTTCTTCAGGTTGTTTACCCTTATCAGTGACAGTCATCATTCCACTTCTTAGCACAATGTTAATGCTTTGGTATTATTCACAGGCCTCAGCCCTCATAATTTGTAGATTCTGCATAGGCTGCTAAGGCTATGTTTTCTTCTCCTACATTTTAGCTATTAGCACTGGGAATTCCTCTATAGTATGGTAAAACCATCTACAATATTGACATGATGGGTGTGTATGATTCTAGCACTCTGCGTAGTTCCCTAGTTGTCCATAGTTTTAGCAGATAATATGACCGTGACCTTTACCAGGTCCTCCTCCTCCTTGCCCCCCTCCTCGACACTGATAACCTCAATGCACTCCTCCAGTGCCCTGCTTTGGAGGCCGAATTTTTGCTTGCATATGGTATGTAGGTTTCCTTTCCATCATCAGCTCATAGCTTTGACAATGGCGCTCATCATGGCCCACAGATTTGGAGAAGTTACAGAATAACTGTGGGGGTGTCTAAATGAAATTTTGAAGTAAATGGAAATTATTTGTCACATGTTGTCCAACAACTTGAAAAATAGCGCACCATAGTGCAATGCCCACAATCCGCCCCATTGGGGCTTTTGTCTTCAGAGGAATCGACCCCCCTCCTGTAATTAATTAACATACACTAGACAATGGTCTTTATCGTTCCCATGGTTCTCTTACTTCAAACACCAAACTTCTACGCGCACTTCTGGTTTAGTCTCCTTGTCTTTTTTCAAACTCTATTAAAGCAGCCTTCAGACCTTCACAAAGGTCTATGATCAGTCGTTGTGGACCTCTAACAGTCAATTTTCCTACTTTAGCGCACCAGAGTGCAGTTCTAATTTAGGGTTCACACGGATTTACTTAAGTCATTAGTAAACATAAGAGAAATCACCAGAGTCTTCATGAAAGTATTTAACATGCATTGCATACATAATTAAGACTTATTCAAGAGAATCACATAACATTCAATCAATATTTATTAAACAGATCATTTATCAACATTGATAGAGATAAACAAAATGCTCAAGAATTATTCAGAAAAATTGTCTTTATTGATCTTCAATTCAAGGTTGCAGACTAAAATTTCCCTACGCACATAGCTGCAGGGGTCCGCGCACTCAACTACAGACTCTTCCTAGGCCTCCGTGCACTCAGTTTCGAAGCCTTTCTTTCCCTATCTAAGCGCAGGAAGCAAAGCCTTCCTACCCTAGCTCTTGTCCTACATCCCAAATATTTATCTTTCCTCCATCTTGTTCTTCTCTTCTCTGTCTCTATCTACTTATCCTTTGATAAGAATCACTATTTATAGAATTTTCACATAATGCCATGGTATGCGGACCATGGGCGAATCTCAAAACTGACTCAAAAATTTACATAAAAAAGGGGTTAAGCCCCTTTGACTCCTATTCATTTATGTGCTCCACATCCACAAATCGTGAAGACTTTACATTATTTACAAAAAATGTACCAAAACTTGGGTTATCTTAACCCCAAACTGACCTAGGGGACCCCATCCCAAAACCTATATACTTTTCATACTGAATTGCCTCTGATATACTCGAAACTACTGGAGAAGCTTCTATATACTTCTATACCAGGATGAGATTTCACTCCCAGGATACACTGCATGAAGTTAATGACATTGTTATGAAACCAGCTCAAGAAAAGATAGAAAAGATAGATCAATGCCTTAGAATTCAGCCTCTTCGAGGGGGCAACCTCCTTTACACTAAATAAATGAACAATTCTTGGATGATACAAATGAAAATACCTCTTTTCTAGATATAGGAGTCTAAGGGGTCATAACATAATCAGAGCCTACATAACAATAATAATGTAAGGCCACAATAATAATAATAGTGGGCTTCTATGGGGCACAATAGTAACAATATGGGCACAATAGGGGAACAACAATATTAATAAGGGTACAACTACATTAGTAATGGGTAATTCACTAGTATTATGGGACCTAACCATGCCCCTCTCCTTCAAAAAAAGTGTTGCCTCAACGCTTGAGTAATTCTGAATGCTTCTGTATAAATTCTTCATCCTCCATGTGGAATCTTCAGCAGATAAGTTCTTCCACTTGATAAGATACTCTGAAATTGATCGATTTCGTAGCTGTCGAGTTCTTGTTTCTGTGACTGCTTCTGGTTCCAATATAATTTTTCCTTCCTCGCCAAGTTTTAGCAATATTGGTTTAACTGGTGGCTTATCGCCTATAACCTTCTTTAAACATGAAACATGGAAAACTGGGTGCAATCGAGAAGCTGCAGGAAGCTCTAATTTGTATGTCATAGTACTAATCTTTTGCAATACCTTGTACGGAACATAATACTTTGGTGATAATTTATTATCCTTCTTAGCTTGCTTGAGGGACATTTTCTTATATGGTTGTAGCCTTAATAATACCCAATCACATACATCAAAACTTCTTTCACTGCGATGTTGATATTCCTGTTGTTTCATTCTATTCTGTGCCAACACGAGGTTATCCTTTAAGAGTTGGAGGACTTGT